>SJXQ01002395.1:17578-48317 GCA_006408695.1 Aepyceros melampus | reverse complement strand
CATCACAGTCCCGCCGAAGAGGCTAGCGATGACTGTAACATACGTGAGGCCCCGCCCCCAAGCCGCCCGGCCGACTCGCGCTCTGGGAAATGTAGTCCTATTGCTCTGACTCGGTCAGAGAAACTATTAGAAAGGACTTCATTTCCCGTGAGGAGGCGGGGATTAGGGCCCCATTCAACGGCTGCCAGGGACGCCTGAGCCACCGTCCCCCGCACGGGCTACAGAGCCAATTACGCTGGGATGGCGGAGTACGAAGACGAGGGACTGGAGTTTCTAAGCAAACGTGAGGTAAAAACAGGCCATTTTAGCACCGCCTCGCCGCTGTGCATTCTGGGATGTGTAGTTCCTCCCTCTCCCCGTTCGCCTACCGGAGAATGAGGACTATTGGGTTCGTCTGCGGGAGAGTGAGGACTATTGGGTTCGCCTACCGGAGAGTGAGGACTATTGGGTTCGCCTGCGGGAGAGTGAGGACCATTGGGTTCGCCTGCGGGAGAGTGAGGACCATTGGGTTTTGGCGTTTGGGGGTGATGTCCCTAAGCAGGCCCAGGTTCCAGCGTTTGTTATTTCGTTCTTACTACTTTTTGAAACGTGCTTTTTTGCCTGGGATCTAGATCCCAGATGTGGGTTCTTAAATGTCCCCCATTCCCCGCCCACAGCATCCTTTAGAAGAGCCCCTGTCACAGTGCAGGCCTAGAGGGTGACTGGGCGGGCTACCTTGGAACTCGGATAAGAACCTCACTCCCTTGCTTTGCTTTTGGGAAAAAAATGTATTCGAGCTATCTTCAGTCAGTGCGATTTATCCAAAGGAGTAGGGACATGTTTTCTCTATTGCTAAAACTGAGGGCCGTTAAAAACAAAAATGTAAACAAGATACCTTAACGTTCTCTTGAGTTACGTCATAAGTGGCAGGAATTGTTCTCATGTACAAATCCCATAACATGCCACGGCCATTTAGGACCCTTGTAAAGTGTTTTTCTGAATCTAGTCTTCAATAAACCCCATTTTTCTCCCTTCTTTGTCACTGCTTGTACATAATGGCTCCTTCGGAGACTGTTTTGTCTGTTACTAATGTTAACATTCATCAGAACTATGATCTTGGAGAATTGAACTCTTATTTCCTCACCTTAGATGTGAGTCAGACGATCCATGTTGACAGCAGGTCAACCTGCTAGGAGAATAATCGGCCAATGACTTTCTAACTAGCTTTCTAACCGATTTAAAAATATATGTGAAAATGTTGATGGTTATTGAATATGTTATGGTTAATGGGGATTCATTATAATGTTCTCTTCACTTAGGTGGTATTTTAAAAATCTTTGATAATGTAAAGAATAAAAAGTATGTGTATTTTTAGTGAATAGTATTCACTACCATTTCCTTACGAAGAATGCATAATTAAGTAATCCATGAATATTATTAAGTATAATGATCATCTTCACACTTATTGAGCACGATGTTAGCCACTGGTAACAATCAGAAGGAGAGACAAAGGGTAGACACATTAATTTAATTTACTATGGTATATAACATAATTATGGTATGGCCATAGGGCATAAACAGTACTGAATAAAGGCTGTATAATTTTATCTTGAAGAGAAGACTTAGTGGAAGATAGTATGTCTAACAGTACTTTGAAGAGTGAAAGGGGCTGGGAGAGGTTGATGGGATAATAAGAAGCAGTTGGTTTGAGGTGTTTCAGGATGAGGGAACTGAATTACCAAGAGTGTAGAAGCAGAAGGCAATCTTATAGATCAGAGCTGTGATGTGTGCTTAGTCTCTCAGTTGTGTCCCACAGTGTGCGATCCCGTGGACTGTAGCCCGCCAGGTTCTCAGTCCATGGGATTCTCCAGGCAAGAATACTGTAATGGGTTGCCATTTCCTCCACCAGGGGATCTTTCCAACCCAGGAATTGAACCCAGGTCTCTCACATTGCAGGCAGATTCCTTACTGTCTGAGCCACCAGGGAAGCCGTAGATCAGAGCTGCTGAATCATAAAGCATCGGGTGGAAGTTTGAGAGACAGGACAAGAGATCAGACCAAATCAGGAAGATTAATTAATTGCGGCAGGCACTGGTCATTGCCTTCTCCCTGCAACACACTCATGCAAATAGGAACTGTCTGGTGAGACTAACCTGGTTGATTCTCAGGGTTATAGTAATGTTATTAATAACAGAAAATACCAGAGTTGGAGATTAAAGATGAGGGCAGGAATATGGAAAGAAGTGTGGATATACTGATTTCTTCATTTTTCCTAGCAAGGAGTTAATAAGTATTGTTTAGAATGGAGAATTTAAGAAATAGAAGCATAAGTAGATCATATAAGTTCATGAAGGCAACTTCCTGAGAGACCAAAAAATGATAACATTTATAAAAAAGAAATAGTTTATTAAGAATAAGTTAGATAAAAATATACATTCTTCAGTTTTTCATAAAGGAGTGTCAATATATATCAAAATTAAACTTTTAAAATCCATGTAGTAAAAATATATCAGGAAAAGAAGCAGCAAAACCAAAAAATATGGCAAATTTAAGATCAGTTTTTATTATATTTATAAATATAAATGAGATAGAATAAAAACTTCCAGATTGTCAGATTGTAAGTTTTTTAGCAAATGCAGTTGTCACTGTTATTAGACACTTTTAAGTTGATAACCAAAGAGTTCATACCTTGAAAATATCCTAGAGGGCAATTTGGACCTACCCCTTTATTTATAGAGAAAAATAAAAGGCCAAGCTAAGGCAAGAAAATTATGCTCTCAATTAGTGTTCATTCTCTTAATAAATTAAACCCACTTTCAATTTAGTGATTAGAGGAAGGTACTATTTAAAAATACTAGGTAGAGTGAACAGAGAAGGCAATGGCACCCCACTCCAGTTCTCTTGCCTGGAAAATCCCGTGGATGGAGGAGCCTGGTAGGCTGCAGTTCATGGGGTCGCTAAGAGTCAGACACGAGTGAGCGACTTCACTTTCGCTTTTTACTTTCATGTGTTGGAGAAGGAAATGGCAACCCACTCCAGTGTTCTTGCCTAGAGAATCCCAAGGATGGGGGAGCCTGGTGGGCTGCCGTCTATGGGGTCGCACAGAGTCAGACACGACTAAAGCAACTTAGCAGCAGCAGCAGCAGCAGCAGCAGGTAGAGTGAAAATTGTCTATATAACCCAATAATTCACATTATTACTTCATGAATGTGCATTAGGAAAATCATTGCCAAATAATAAACTCTTACAACATATCAATGTAATTCAAAAGACAAATAGCCCTTGTTGTTGTTTAATCCATACTTATTTCTCTCTCCTCATCTATATAAGAAAAATTCATTGAGTGGAAAATCGATCCAGTTCTCTGCACATTTATTAAAAGAGTAAGTGTATTGAAATTACAACTTAGTGTGCATTGCATTGTTAGATTATATGAAACACTATAATATTTGAATATAAAAGTTATTCCTATGTTAAAAGTATGCTGTTAACAGGACAAGTCTCATTTAATGAACCAGAGTATGCATATCTTTTTTTCCTTGTGCTATACCCTTATGGTTCCATTTATTTATATCTTCTGGGCACTAAAAATTTATTACATGAAGGTTTTTCATGTAGAGATATTGGTAAGGAAAAAATTTGGTTTGTAACTATTAATAAAAAGTTGATGCCAATTTTTTTTCCTAAGAATCTAATTATTATACTTCATGAGTTTTGAAGGATAAATATATTTCCTAATGAGTTTTAAAATATTTCATATTCTGGATATTGGCTATAAGTTTTAAATGAATTTAAGTGGAAATATATGTTACATATGTCTGTAATAAGTAATATATTGCCTTTTAAAAATACATTTCTGAGCAAAGCAAAGCATAACAAAAACTTAAAGGCATAAAAACACATTAATACTTCTCACATGATCAAAAATATATTCCAAACAATAAATCAGTTCAAGACTTAGAATTATTACCAGTAAAATTGAGAATGAGACAAGCATACCCATTACCATTGCTCTGGAGTTAACAGCTAGTACAAGAAAATAAAATAGAGATATAAGTCGATAGAAGAAAATAAAGAAGTAACTTTCTGATTATTTTCTAATTATATAACTATGGAATTAATTTAGACATTCTAACAAAATATCATAGACTGGCTAACTCAATTTATTTCTCACAGTTCTGGAGCCTGGGAAGTCCAATGTCAGGGCACTGGCAGATTTGATGTCTGGAAAGAGCCTGATTTCTGGTTCATAGACAGCTGTCCTGTCTTAACACAGAGTGGAAGGGACAAGGGAACTCTCTAGAGTCTCTTTTAAAGGGTATTAAGACTTCCCTGATAGCTCAGTTGGTAAAGAATCTGCCTGCAATGCAGGAGACCCACGTTCAATTCCTGGGTGGAAAAGAGCCCCTGGAGAAGGGATAGGCTGCCCACTTCAGTATGCTTGGGCTTCCCTTGTGGCTCAGCTGGTAAAGAATCTGCCCGCATGTAGGAGATCTGGGTTCAGTCCCTGGGTTGGGAAGATACCCTGGAGAAGGGAAAGGATACACGCTGCAGTATTCTGGCCTAGAGAATTCCACAAACTGTATAGTCCATAGGGTCGCAAAAAGTAGGACATGACTGAGCAACTTTCACTTTCACTTTTTCACTTTCAACCCCTCAGGATTCTATTCTGAAGATCTAATCACCTCCTAAAGTCCCACCTCATAATACCATCACACTGGGGTTTAGTTTCTATACTTGAATGGGGGGTGGTGCACAAAGACAAACATTCAGTTTATAGCAATTATATATAAGCACACCAAAAGTATCTGTGAAATAATAGGAATTGAATAGGTGGGTCCCTCTAATAATATTGCACACAAATATGTTTTCTATTTGCAAACAATAGCAAGTTAGAAAAATATGGCAGGAAAGATCCCAGTTAGAGTAGAAACAAACAAACAAAAAAAGAGATAAAATCCTTAGAATTAAATTTAAAAATAAAAGGGGAAACTTTCAAATTTCCCTACGACTAGAACAGTTTATTTAAGTAAATGAAAAGACAGTACTTTCTTGGACAGGAAAACTCAATCAGCTTATGATAGAAAATTTTAAACATACATAAATTTTTTAAATTAATTTTTATTTTTTAGTTTGTTTTGTTTTACGATACTGTATTCATTTTGCTACACATTGACATGAATCAGCCTCGAGTGTACATGAACTCTCAATCCCGACCCCCACCTCCCCCCTCCCCCCCCACACTATCTCTCTGGATTATCCCCGTGTATCAGTCCCAAGCATCCTGCATGCTGCATCGAACCTAGACCGGTGATTCATTTCACTTATGATATCATACATGTTACACTGCCACTCTCCCAAATCATCCCACCCTCTCCCTCTCCCACAGAGTCCAAAAGGCTTAAACATACATAAATTGATTATCATGTACCTCATCCCAGATGGTACTGGTCGTGAAGAATCCACTTGCCAATGTAGGAGACACAAGACATGTGAATTCGATCCCGAGCTGGGCAGATCCATTGGAGTAAGAAATGGCAACTCACTCCAATATTCTTGCCTGGAAAATCTCATGGACAGAGGAGCCTGGTGGGGTATGATCCATGGGCTCACAAAGAGTCAGACACAACTAAGCACACACACACACACCTCATCCAGTTTCAATAATTATCAACTAGTGACTAATCATGTTTCATATCTATTTCTACTCATTTCCCATCTCATATTAGCTTGAAACGTATAGGAGATAGATATATCATTTTTTAAAATATGTCCTTTTATTTTTAAATATTTCAGTGCTTCTCTCTCCATGGAATTCTGCGGGTAAGAATACTGGAGTGGTTAGCTGTTCCCTTCCCCAGGGGATCTCCCCATCCTAGGAATTGAACCCCAGACACCTGCATTGCAGGCAAATTCTTTACTGTCTGAGCTACCAGGGAAACCCTAGTATTTCAATGTGTCTTTAAAAATTAATAATTTTCAAATATACACAAAATAATGTCATTTTTGTTGCTTAGTCACTATGTTGTATCCAACTCTTTGTGACCCCATGGACTACTACCCCATTAGGCTACTCTGTCCATGGGATTTCCCAAACAAGAATACTAATACTGGAGTGGGTTGCCATTCCTTCTCCAGGGGATCTTCCCAACCCAGGAATCAAACCCATGTCTCCTGCATTGGCAGGAGAATTCTTTACCACTGAGCCATGAGGATACCTGAATATTAAAATAATTCTCCACTATTAAGAATACAACTAGTACTCAGTGGCAGCCTCTTCAAAATTCATACTTGAGTGTTCTTAGCACAACCCTAGTAGGTTTTGCTTGTTTCCTTGCTATTTGCTCTGAAAAGATGCCTTGAAGTGAAGTGAAGTGAGTTCGCTCAGTCGTGTCCGACTCTTTTGCGACCCCATGGGCTGTAGCCCACCAGGTTCCTCCCTCCATGGGATTCTCCAGGCAAGAGTACTGGAGTGGGTTGCCATTTCCTTCTCCAGAAAAGATGCCTTGGAATCCCCTTATTCATTTTTTCCCCATACTAATTATTAGTCATACCTCCAAGTCATACCTGCACCTTTTGCTTGGATTTGATAGACATAACTTGTGTGCTAAGGGGTTATTACTTAAATATGCCAGTTCTTCTTATGTTTTTAATTTCAATGAAATATCAAATACAATGCTAGATGGATATTTTATAACTTGACAAAGTGAAAGGAAATCATTTGGAACATAAGAATAAGAGTTTAGTGAGAAAATAACCTTTCCACATGTTAAAACAAATGACAAATCTACAAAAATCAAAACAAATTTGTACTACAGAGGAAATAGAAAATAGACCAAAAATGAAAGAGGCATTTCCTTTAAAAGGAGGGGAAATGGAGAGATGGATTATACCTTAAATTTTATTGGAACAATTGGTTATTTATGTCATTAACCATAAAGAGAGATATTTAACATTAAGATAAATTGGAAATGGATGAAACATTTAATTCAAAAAGTAGATGTAATTTTTTTCATTAAGTTGAGGTTGGAAGAGATATTTCAAGCTAAAACTTGGTAAATATAAAGCAAAATGAAAATGACCAAAAAAGAGAAATTTGATTTAGGGAATTTAAAATTATTCATATATAAATATCAATTCAGTTCAGTTGCTCAGTCATGTCCAACTTTTTGCGACTCCATGAAAAGAGCCAGGCTTCCCTGTCCATCACCAACTCCCAGAGCTTGCTCAAACTCATGTCCATCGAAGTCAGTGATGCCATCCTACCATCTCATCCTCTGTCGTCCCCTTCTCCTCCTGCCTTCAGTCTTTCCCAGCATCAGGGTCTTTTCCAATCAGTCAGTTCTCGCATCAGGTGGCCATTTCAACTTCAGTATCAGTCCTTCCAATGAATATTCAGGACTGATTTCCTTTAGTACTGACTGGTTTGATCTCCTTACAGTCCAAGGGACTCTCAAGATTCTCCAACACCATAGTTCAAAAGCATCAGTTCTTTGGTGCTTGGATATCTTTATAGTCCAACTCTCATATCCATACATGACTACTGGAAAACCTTGGCTTTGACTAGATGGACCTTTGTCAGCAGAGTAATGTCTCTGCCTTTTAATATGCTGTCTAGTTTGGTCAGAGCTTTTCCTCCAAGGAGAAAGCATCTTTTAATTTCATGGCTGCAAACACCATCTGCAGTGATTTTGGAGCAAAAAAAAAAAAAAGCCTGTCACTGTTTCCCCATCTATTTGCCATGAAGTGATAGGACAGGATGTCATGATCTTTGTTTTCTGAATGTTGAGCTTTAAACCAACTTTTTCACTCACCTTTTTCACTTTCATCAAGAGGCTCTTTAGTTCTTCTTCACTTTCTGCCATAAGAGTGGTGTCATCTGCATATCTGAGTTTATTGATATTTCTCCCAGCAATCTTGATTCCGGTTTTTGCTTCATCCAGCCCAGCATTTCACATAGTGTACTCTGCACATGAGATAAATAAGTAGGATGACAATATACAACCTTGACATACTCCTTTCCCAATTTGGAATCAGCCTGTTGTTCCATGTCTGGTTCTAACTGTTGCATCTTGACCTGCATACAGATTTCTCAAGAGGCAGGTTAGGTGGTCTGGTATTCCCATCTCTTTAAGAATTTTCCACAGTTTATTGTGATTCACACAATCAAAGGCTCTAGTGTAGCCAATAAAGCAGAAGTAGATGTTTTTCTGGAACTCTCTTGCTTTTCTGATGATACAACAGATGTTGGCAATTTGATTTCTGTTCCTCTGCCTTTTCTAAATCCAGCTTGAATATCTGGAAGTTCATGGTTCATATACTGTTGAAGCCTAGCTTGGAGAATTTTGAGCATTACTTTGCCAGTGTGTGAGATGAGTACGATTGTGTGGTAGTTTGAGCCTTCTTTGGCATTGCGTTGCTCTGGGATTGGAATGAAAACTGACATTTTCCAGTCCTGTGACCACTGCTGACTTTTCCTAATTTGCTGGCATATTGAGTTCAGCACTTTCACAGCGTCATCTTTTAGGATTTGAAATAGCTCAACTGGAATTCCATCACCTCCATTAGCTTTTTCCTTGTGATGCTTCCTAAGGCCACTTGACTTCACATTCCAGGATGTTTTTCTCTAGGTGAGTGTTCATACCTTCATGATTATCCGGGTCATGAAGATCTTTTTTGTATAGTTCTTCTGTGTTTTCTTTCCACCTCTTCTTAATATCTTCTGCTTCTGTTAGGGCCATGCCATTTCTGTCCCTTAATGTACCATATTTGCATGAAATATTCCCTTGGTATCTAATTTTCTTGATGAGAGTTCTAATCTTTTCCATTTATTGTTTTCCTCTATTACTTGCGTTGATCACTGAGGAAGGCTTTCTTATTACCTCTCCTTGCTAATCTTTGGAACTCTGCCTTCAAATGGGTATATCTTTCTTTTTCTCCTTTGCCTTTCACTTCTCTTTTCTCAGCTATTTGTAAGGCCTACACAGACAAACATTTTGCCTTTTTGCATTTCTTTTTTTGGGGGGATGGTCTTGATCACTGCCTCTGTACAGTGTCATGAACATCCTTCCACAGTTCTTCAGGTACTCTCTCTATCAGATCTAATCGCTTCAACCTATTTGTCACTTCCACTGTATAATTGTAAGGGATTTGATGTCTGTCATATCTGAATGGTCTAGTGGTTTTCCTTACTTTCTTTAATTTAAGTATGAATTTTTCATAAGGAGTTCATGATCTGAGTCACAGTTAGCTCCAGGTCTTGTTTTTTTCTGACTGTATAGAGCTTCTGTATCTTTGGCTGCAAAGAACATAATCTCTCTGATTTCGGTATTGACCATTGACTGATGTTCATGTGTAGAGTCTTCTCTTGTGTTGTTGGAAGAGGGTGTTTGCTATGACCAGTATGTTCTCTTGGCAAAACTCTATTAGCCTTTGCCCTGCCTTATTCCATATTCCAAGGCCAAACTTGCCTGTTTGTCCAGGTGTTTCTTGACTTCCTAATTTTGCATTCCTGCCCCTATGATGAAAATGACATCTTTTGGGGGTATTAGTTCTAGAAAGTTTTCTTTCTACTATGGGGTATCTTTTTTAGGGAGATCCAACATTCTCCTGTCTATCATTGTTCAGCAGAGAGTCGTAATTTTGGAGTTCTCGCAGGAAAAGATGAGCATATACTTCTACTTCGCCATCTTGTGAGTGTAATGTATATAAATATACATGAAGTCAAAAGACAAATTTTAAACTGGGAAAATATTAAACCTGAGCATTGTACAGAAGAGATTAACTTCCTTACTTAAGCGAGAGCTCCTCTAAATATAAACATTTGCAACCTAAATAAAATACCATAAAAGCTATAAGTAGTCAATTAATAGAATGAAAATCAGAATGAAAGTGAAGAGCTGGCATCAGTGACCAGTGTCTCCTTAAATTTTACACTCTGATTCTGGCCCTCTGACAAAGTAGACTGGTAAGCAATAAGCATTTTTAAATGTAACAATGACTATTACATGATAATAAAGGATAACAACCATCTTAAATTTGCATATGCCTAAACAAAGCTTTAAAATATATAAAACTATAACTGATACAGCTTAAAAAACACATCCAGGAAAAACATTAAAACCCAGAACCAGAGATGAACATTTTAGCATACCACTCTTAGTAACAGCTAGCACATGCCTTTGTCATCGTATGACATTTCTCTCTATGTCTTAGCGTATCTTTAGATGGTCATTTTCTTATAAGAATACTGGATTGAGAGTAATACTGGATTGAGAAGTCATTCTACACCATTGTGACCTCATCTTACCTAATTATATGTGCATCCATCCTACTCTCAGCTAAGGTCACACTGAGGTACTGAAAGTTGGGATTTCACCATATTATTTTTGGGAGAGCAAACAGCTTCCACTTAGATGGCAAAAAGAACATGTTACACTTTAGTTTTACATTTATTTAAATGTGATTAGAGATCCTTTCCATTTCTATCCTTGAACTATTGCTATGTCATATTTTCTGCATTGTGTATGTTGTTAGCCCCACAGTAGTTATTACTATTTTTATATCATTACTTTTAACTTTACTTTTAACATCATGCTTTTAACTTTAATTTCTATGTGTTCATTTCTTTTATGCTTTCATCTTTGACTCTTTCAACTTGAAAATAATTCTGTAGTATTTCTTATAATGCTGGTTCATTGGTAACACATTCTTTTAGGTTTTTTAAAGAAGGGCTGAAAACATATTTAATTCACCTTCATTTTTGAAATATATTTTCACTGGATATAGAAGTTTAATTGGCAGTTGTAGTTTTTCTTCTCAATGATTTAAAAATGGCATTCCATTGCTTTTGTCTTTTATTGTCTTGGAAAGTCAGTCATAAATCTCATTTTTACTTTTTGATGGTAATGTCTTTTTTTCTCTGCTTGATAAAAACATTCTTTTTCTTGATAATTTGAGCATTTTAACTGTGTTTTTCCACGTACAGTTTGTTTATATTTATCTTTCTTGGGTTGGCAGAGATTCTTAGATCTCTGGTTAATGCCAGCCATCAGGTTTGGAAAAATTATCAACCATATCTCTTCAAATATTGTCCCTACCTTTTCTTTGGAGATTCTAGTTACACATATATTCATTCCTGATTATTTTCTGTTCTAGAGTCTAATATGAAATTCTGTTTTTTTTTTTCAGATTTTTTCTATGACTTCTTCACTTTGAATTTTTTTTCTAGTTTTATGCTATTTGTCTTTGCTGTATAAGTCTGCTATTTACTGTGTGTAGTCTGCTATCGAACACATTCCATGAGTTCTTAAGTTCATATATATATATTTTTTCAGTTTTAGAATGTCTCAATTTTATATTGATTCTAATTGTGTACTGGAAATCTTTTTGTTTATTCTTTCCCTTTTGAACATTATTTATTCTTGTTATTTATTTTAAAGCTCTTATCTGTTTATTCCAATGACATGGCAAGAATGGAGAATCTTATATCATTTTATTTTAATTTTTATTTTCAGTTACATTTTCCTGCTTTTTCAGATTTCTCATATTTGTTTCAGCATGCCATAAACCATAGAGAGAGAGGTTGACCTTATTTTTCCTCAGTCACTATTTGGCTCTTCTCTGTTATACACATGGATGAGGGCAGATTACCTCAGTTCAATTGGAAATTTAGCTTGATGAGTGCTGAATTGTAGGTTAAGATAAATTTAGTAGTTTGGGGGTTTCATATATTTTAAGTAGAGACATTTCTTTTGTTTTTGAAGATCCCTAGAAGGGCTTTATCTCCTAAGTATTGCTTGAAAGCAAGAGTTTTTACACCACCCTAGCACTCATACTACATTTCCAATGACTACCCAAAGCTCTCTTTGTTTCTCTTTTCTGCTAGTAGAGTTCATCTACTCAAGTCTAATTGCATCTTCAAATCACAGATTTGACAAATGTCCTAATGAAGCTAATTACTGCTGATCTCATCTTGCTTGAGAAGACATGTTCCAACTCTAGAAATAGTGTTTTCTTCTTTGCTTGCTAACTGCTCTGGTATCTTTAAAAATTTTACTTACAAATGAATACATTTTTTCCCATTTGTTAACATGGTTAACATGGGAGTTATGGCTTGCACCTATATTCTGCAATCTACTCACCAGATTCAATAGACAGATATTTAGTTTGTTTGTTAACTCTAACTAATGAGGCATGACTGGTTTGAATATTGTGATGAAAAGTATTTTGACATCGCATTCAAACTCTTGGGTAATAAAGGCCATAATTCCTTAACAGTTTCTACCGTGGATCTGGATATGGGTGTATGGCACACATGCTAGTCCTACATCTAATTGCACTATTTATTGCTGTGCTCTACTAACTTTGGTAGGTGATATGTGTGCCCAAGACAAAGGAAGACAAGGAAGGAAAGATGCACCTCCAGTAGAGACTATGTGATGTCTTGTTCTCCATTGTATTCCCAGTTTCTTAAACAGTGAATGCTAAATACATTGTGGCTGCTTAAAATATATTAACTAAATGCATAAAGTAGAAGTAGTAAATATGGAGTGCATATAATAGGATTTGGTAAGACCCTTTACTAAATTTTAGGAACACTCAGCTGCTTACAGCCTATGATCATGTCTGGCTCATGATATCTCCACAGCATACCATACCCATTTTTAGATGCTTTTGAGTGAGTGATTGAATGTGTGTTGGAGCAGGTCATCATATATATTTTTAACATTGATAAAATAATTGGATTTATCCATTCATTCCATGAAATTTTACTGATTGCCCATCTGTTACCACATTCTGCATAGACTGAGGGAAATTTTTACTTAAAGTAATAACAATATAAAAATTTGTACAAGCAATAAGATAATATCTTTAAATTTTTTTCACCAAATGCTACATAAGCAGTGTATTCAACAACCTGATAAAATAATTTTACTCTTATCTTGAGCATTAGTGTCTTCTGCCATGAAGCCAGTCAAAGATTATACTACCTTGAACTTAAAGATTCAAAACAAGTGACTCTACTCATGAGAAATAAATCACTTTTTTTCTGAAAAACCATTCATTAATGATAAATTTGTATGTAAATATGTATCATTTAAGGTCTCTTTAAGTTATAACAGTCTGACTTGCTAAACAATTTATTTAGATGATTTATAAAACAAATAATTATCATTTATTTAATTCTATAATAACTGCTTTATAGTATTATAAACTGTATTTCTAAAACTTGATTTGGGGATAGGTTAACAACTTTTTAAAGATAGGAAACTAAGATTTAGAGAGCTAAGGCAGAATTTGAAGATCTGTCTTATTAAAAGCAAGCAAAGAAACTATCTTATTTTAGTCAGCTTGGACTGCTGTTAAAAAATACTATGCATCTGTGTCTCTTTGCTATCTCGCATACAGGCTTATCATTACCAGGTTTCTAAACTCCGTATATATGTGTTAGTATACTGTATTGGTGTTTTTCTTTCTGGCTTACTTCACTCACGGACTTTGGACTCTGAGGGAGAGGGAGAGGGAGAGGGAGGGATGATTTGGGAGAATGGCACTGAAACATGTATACTATCATGTAAGAAACGAATCGCCAGTCTATGTTCAATACAGGATACAGGATGCTTGGGGCTGGTGCACAGGGATGATCCAGAGAGATGATATGGGGTGGGAGGTGGGAGGGGGTTCAGGATTGGGAACTCATGTACACCTGTGGTGGATTCGTGTCACTGTGTGGCAAAACCAATACAGGATAATAATAATAAATAAATAAATAAATCAGTTCAGTTAAAAAAAAAAAATACTATGGACTGGGTGGCTTATACAATAGAAATGTATTTTTGCATAGTGGTTCTAGCAGTTATCCACAATCAAGGTGCCAGCCAATTCAGTTCCTGTTGAGTGTTCTCATACTGGGTTGCAGATGGTTGTTTTCTCACTGTATCCATACATGCTTGGGAAGAAGCGGGAGGATGGGGGAAGGTGGTGGTGGGTGGAGAGAGAGAGTGAGAGAGATCTTTCTGTTCCTTTAAGATCACAGTCCTTTTAGATTAGGGCCCCACCCTTCTAACCACACTTAATAACCTCTTAAATACCCTGTCTCTAGATAAAGTCACATGGGGCGTTAATGCTTCAACTTATGACTTTAAGTGGAACACAGCTCAATTCGTGGCAGTTATTAAACACTATAATATGTAGTTTTGTAATTAACTACAATTGTAGTTTTCTGTTGGTGTTTAGTTGCTAAGTCATGTCTGACTCTTTGCAACCCCATGCACTGTATCCTGACAGGCTCCTCTGTCCATGGGATTTCCCAGGCAAGAATACCGGAGTGGGTTGTCATTTCTTTTTCCAGATCTTCCTGACCCAGGGATATAATAAGCATCTCCTGCATTTCTGGTGAATTCTTTACTACTGAGCTAACAGAAAGCCCCCAGTTACTACAGTTACAATTTTTAAATAACGATGAAATGATTCAACATCCTGAGGTTCTTTTTTTCATTTAGTTTATTCATCTTCTGGGTGTGATTTACTTTGTGACTTACATTTAATAATTCCATGAATAGCTCCCTGGCACATAGTAATATGTTTTGAATTAATGAATGATTTCCATCTCCAAAAAACAAGTTAATGGTCACACAGATTTGTGTTCTTGTATGGTTTTCACTTTTTTGTTTCCAAAGTATGAGTAAGTTAATACATTATTTTAACTTACATTATTGTTAATAACATCCATTATTTATTCTTTCTAGTATTTTCTGAATTCAGATGATAGTTATAAACCTAAACTGTCTTTGGTTTCCTAATTTGTATTATGCTTTATGATATGGCACTTCAATAGTCTAATCTTCTTTGTCATCTTCAATGTTCTTCAACCCTCAAGAGTATGTAGCCACAGCAAGATCAAGTTTAGATATGGCTTTGGAGCACATGAATAAAACCATGTCCTTATGGTTAAAAATAATTTTCAACAGCAGGAACATTCAGTAGGGAGTTAATATGGATTCTAGAATCATGTATCAGTTTTCAGGTAGTTTTCTCTTTTCAACAAAGAAAACCTTAAGAAGCATGGTCTTTTACAAAGAATTTATTTAGTTTTCTATAACACAAAATTTGGAGATGGAGGAGATGTGAGTTCTATCTCTGAGTTGGGAAGATCCCTTGGAGTAGGAAATGGAAACCCACTCCAGTATCCTTGCCTGGAAAATTTCATGGACAGAGGAGCCTGGTGGGCTGCAGTCCATGGGGTTGCAAAGAGTGCAACACGACTGAGAGACTGAGCACACACACACACACACACATACACAAAATACAAAGTTTGGGGCTTAAATTTTTACCTGACATACAGAAAAAAATTTAAGAGAAGTGCAAAATAAAATAGCATTCTAGCCTTAACTACATAGAGGTTGAAGATAGAGGTGAGAAGGAAAGGGATGTGAAATGTTCAGAATTTCTGATTTAAATCTTTTAACAACATATCTGAGATTTTAGTAATAAGTGTTGGAAGATTTGTCTAATGTTTACCACACTGGCTGTACTAAGTATATCAAGATACTCTTTTGGTTGAGACTGGGATGAAGTCTATAAACTTGAAACAGAATAGCATCTGTTGCCTGGTAGAACAGAAATTGTTCTGGGCCAGATATTAGAAGAGAGTTTCAGGGCCAGCTCTGTGAGGTTAATTACATCTCTTCCCACAGAGATAGCCTTGGAGACTCACTTTTCTTCAAAAGGTTGTACCTGAATCCTCTCCCTCCAACCTTCCCTCTCTTTTCTGACCTTTTCTCTAAATAAGATATTTATTCTATGTCTACCATTTCTTACAATAAGGAACCAAGGTAAAAGAATTCCTGAGGTCAGGGAGCTTATAACTTAGCTGGAGAAGCCCAGATATTTAACAATTAGTTTCTAAAATAGTCATACAAATTTTAAGTGTGATAACTGCTTCAGAGAAAGATTTACCTTAATGGAGAGGGGACATTTTAGATAATATTTTATGCCCTTTTTTCCTAACTGTTATTTCCAAGCATTAAAGAGAATGATTCAGCCTTTTATTTTCTTACTGCAATAAAAGAGATATTTAGTTGCTAGGGGGCCAAGATTTCTATAAAGAAAATAATACTTGTAATACAGTCTACTCTGGACTCTTTTTAAAAGACTAACTTTAGGACTCTTAAATGTATTCTTTTAACAAAACTAGCTGCACTTTTCCTAAAAATTTCCTTTATACTATTCTAGGAAATAGATTTAAGCTTATTTCAGTGCCATATATTTAAGAATTTCAAATGTTAGCTATGAGTTGTTTTATTCATGAAGATGGTGAGCTCAGAGGATTAGGTGAAATATACTATTGCCCTAGATTTCTCATTTTTTATGTGAAATTTTTTTCTCTAAATTTTAATCCAACTGAAAATATTTTCTTCATAAAGCTTGTTGTAAAACAAAATTACACAATGCAGTAGTATGTAAAATTAGAAAACTTTACCCCTTCAAACAATCCAAATTCCCCATAATGGTAGATTTTCTTCATTTTTTTTCTGCAGACATACATAGCATAACTATACATTTTTTTAAATAGCAGTGTGATCATATACTATATATTATTCAGTAATTTTCATACTTTCCTTAATAATGTATACTAAGTATCTTTCTATGTTATACAAATTCTCTTACAGTCTAAAGCTATGTAATTATCTACTACACTAATGTTCTGTAATTTATCAGTCAGATTCTTGGGTACTACTGGATAGTGTGTTATATCTAGCTTGTTGCTCTTATAATTCTCCACTGAAATCTTTCTGAATCTATATTCCCTTTTTCTATAATTATTTCTGCATATCACTTATTAGAAGTTGCAAGCATACATGCGTTGGAGAAGGAAATGACAACCTATTCCACTATTGTTGCCTGAAGGATCCCAGGGATGGAGGAGCCTGGTGGGCTGCCATCTATGGGGTCACACAGAGTTGGACACGACTGAAGTGACTTAACAGCAGCAGCAGCCGCCCTTCCCTGCTCTCTGGCCAGTGTCGTGTATTATTAACATTTGTTAATCTCATAGGAGGTTATTACATTATTGTTGCTTTATTTTTGCATTTATATGTTCATATGAAAGGCAAAATGATAGGATACTGAAAGAGGAACTCCCCAGGTCAGTAGGTGCCCAATATGCTACTGGAGATCAGTGGAAAAATAACTCCAGAAAGAATGAAGGGATGGAGCTAAAGTAAAAACAATACCAATTTGTGGATGTTACTGGTGATAGAAGCAAGGTCCGATGCTGTAAAGAGCAGTATTGCATAGGAACCTGGAATGTCAGGTCCATGAATCAAGGCAAATTAGAAGTGGTCAAACAGATGGCAAGAGTGAATGTCGACATTCTAGGAATAGCTGAACTAAGATAGACTGGAATGGGTAAATTTAACTCTCCAGGTTTAGCATGTTCTTATGACTGTGCCCAATATTTTGAGAAAGGCTAAAATAATTTAATCTGTGATACTTTAAGAGCTATGTATTTATTTGGTAAACTTAATATATTTCAAGTCTACAATTAATATTAGAGCTGTTCACAGCTCTAAATATACAGCTAAACCCACACTCCCTATAGGTTTAGAAGTTGGTTCAAATATTTATGATACTGATAATATGAAACAGTTATTGTCCTTTGTACATCAGCATCCATATAAACATATTTCTAAGAGACATATTAGTAGATTTAGAACTTTAGTGTCAAAGCATAATTTTTTTTTGTTTTTCATAGTCTGCTAAATTATTATTCAAAAATCTGTATCAATTATCCTCCTACCAACAATGTATGGAGAGTACCACACCAACATTTGATATTCTTCATATTTTAAGATATTTTAACCATTTGATAAGCAAAATTTGACCATAAAAAATAAAAAGGCGCTCTGGATTTCAGTTGACAGTTCCTTGATTATTGTTAGTTTAGCTTTTTTAAAAATTATTAACTCTGTATTTTATTTTCTGTGAACAACCTAGTTTCCTAGTGATAGTCTTCATCCATTTTCTAGTTGGGTTACTTTTTACTTCTTTTTTGTTGTTGTTGTTTATATAACAGTTTTATTGATGATCCTTAGCAACCACTTTCTATTACAAAGATTCCTTTGTTAACCTTTTGCTTCCTAATTGTAAGGGCTCTTTAAATACCATGCTAGGGGATTCCCTGATGGCTCAGCGGTGAGGACTTGGTGCTTTCACTGCTGGGGCCTAGGTTTGATCTCTGATCAGGGAACTAAGATCCTACAAGTTGTGAGGTGTGGCCAAAATATAAAAATAAATAAAAATAGACACCGTATTAACTTTAACCTTTTATCTGATGAACTATAGACTGAAGTTCGTGACATTGTACAGGAGACAGGGATCAAGACCATCCCCATGGAAAAGAAATGCAAAAAAGCAAAATGGCTGTCTGGGGAAGCCTTACAAATAGCTGTGAAAAGAAGAGAAGTGAACAGCAAAGAAGAAAAGTAAAGATATAAGCATCTGAATGCAGAGTTCCAAAGAATAGCAAGAAGAGATAAGAAAGCCTTCCTCAGCGATCAATGCAAAGAAATAGAGGAAAACAATAGAATGGGAAAGACTAGAGATCTCTTCATGAAAATTAGAAATACCAAGGGAACATTTCATGCAAAGATGGGCAAAATAAAGGACAGAAATGGTATGAACCTAACAGAAGCAAAAGATATTAAGAAGAGGTGGCAAGAATACACAGAAGAACTGTACAAAAAAGATCTTCATGACCTGGATAATCATCATGGTGTGATCACTCATCTAGAGCCAGACATCCTGGACTGTGAAGTCAAGTGGGCCTTAGAAAGCATCACTATGAACAAAGCTAGTGGAGGTGATGGAATTCCAGTTGAGCTATTTCAAATCCTGAAAGATGATGCTGTGAAAGTGCTGTACTCAATATGCCAGCAAATTTGGACAACTGAGCAGTGGCCACAGGACTGGAAAAGGTCAGTTTTCATTCCAATCCCTAAGAAAGGCAATGCCAAAGAAGGCTCAAACTACCACACAATTGCTCTCATCTCAAATGCTAGTAAAATAATGCTAAAAATTCTCCAACCAGGCTTCAACAATACATAAACCACGAACTTCCAGATGTTCAAGCTGGTTTTAGAAAAGGCAGAGGACCCAGAGATCAAATTGCAAACGTCCACTGGATCATGGAAAAAGCAAGAGAGTTCCAGAAAAACATCTATTTCTGCTTTATTGACTATGCCAAAGGCTTTGATTGTGTGGATCACAAGAAACGGTGGAAAATTCTGAAAGAGATGGGAATACCAGACAGACCACCTTACCTGCCTCCTAAGAAGTCTATATGCAGGTCAAGAAGCAACTGTTAGAACTGAGCATGGAACAACGGACTGGTTCCAAATTGGGAAAGGAATATGTCAAGGTTGTATATCGTCCCCCTGTTTATTTAATTTATATGCAGAGTACATCATGCGAAATGCTGGGCTGGATGAAACACAAGCTGGAATCAAGATTGCTGCAAAAAATATCATTAACCTCAGATACATAGATGACACCACCCTTATGGCAGAAAGTGAAGAAGAACTAAAGAGCCTCTTGATGAAAGTGAAAGTGGAGAGTGAAAAAGTTGGCTTAAAGCTCAACATTCAGAAACTAAGATCATGGCATCTGGTCCCTATCTTCTTGGCAAATAGATTTGGAAATTGTGGAAACAGTGGCTCACTTTATTTTGGGGGGCTCCAAAATCACTGCAGATGGTGATTGCAGCTATGAAATTAAAAGATGCTTGCTCCTTGGAAGAAAAGCTCTGACCAACCTAGACAGCATATTGAAAAGCAGAGACATTACATTTCCAGCAAAGGTCCATCTAGTCAAAGCAATGTTTTTTTTCAGTAGTCATTTATGGATGTGAGAGCCAGACAATGAAGAAAGCTGAGCGCGGAAGAATTATCTTTTTTTTTTTCCCATAAATCGAAGAATTTATTTTAGCATTAAAAAGAACAAAAGAAATGCCATTATAATAAAAGACAGTCTTTGAGAATAAATAAAATTATCTTCATGAAGATTTCATGTGTTACACTGATTTTGAACTGTGGTGCTGGAGAAGACTCTTGAGAGTCCCTTGGACCGCAAGGAGACCCAACCAGTCCATTCTAAAGGAGATCAGTCCTGAATATTCATTGGAAGGACTGATGCTGAACCTGAAGCTCCAATACTTTGGCCACCTGATGTGAAGAGCTGACTGGAAAAGACCCTGATGCTGGGAAAGATTGAAGGCAGGAGGAGAAGGGGACGACAGAGGATGAGATGGTTGGATGGCATAACCAACACTATGGACATGAGTTTGAGTAAGCTCTGGGTTTGATGATGGACAAGGAAACAGTTCATGGGTTCTCATGGAGTCGCACATGACTGAGCAACTGAACTGAACTGAAATCTTCATATGGACGTGGATCTTTGCTTAATTGTTGTGTTTCATTAATCCAGTTATTGAAACAGAGTAACATATAGTGACTGGGTCAGTAACGTACTATTTTACTCAATCTTTGTCATAAATATTTATATCTGGTTGGACAAATATATGGGCTTCCCTGGTGGCTGAGATGATAAAGCATCTGCCTGCAATGCAAGAGACCTGTGTTCAATCTCTGGGTCAGGAAGAATCCCTGGAGAAGGGAAGGGCTACCCACTAGTATTCTTGCCTGGGAAATCCCATGAACAGAGAAACCTGGTGGGTTTCAGTCTATGGGGTTGCAGAGTTGGATAAATGTATACTTATTATTCAGTTTTGATAATTTCTTGCCTCTTTTTATTGACTACTTTCCCACATGGATTTAAGAATAAACTTAGTTCCCTTTTCTCTAAAATTAGGATTTTGATTAAAACTTTTATGTATTGCTTTGAGGGGAATTGATATCTTTCCATCAATGAGATTTCCTATCTAGGAATAAGATTCATTTCTGTTTTTAATCGGACTTCTATGTCCAGTGGTACAGTTTTTAATTTTCTCAAATAGGTTTACACATTCCCAGTTAAATTTATTCTAAGGTAATCTGTAGCTTTTGTTGGTATTATGATGTTGGTATTATTACATTGTTAGAATTACCTTGTCAATTAAAGCTCTCAGACTATTGATTTTAATACATTGAATCAATTAAATTGATTCTCACTTTATTTCTGACTTTCTAAGTAACTATCTTCTTTGTGTGCATGCATGCTAAATTGCTTCAGTTGTATCTGTCTCTTTGCGATCCTATGGACTAATAACCAGCCAGGCTCCTCTGTCCATGGAATTCTCCAGAAAAGAATCCTGGAGTGAGTTTGCAAGCCCTTCTCCAGGAGGCAGGTTCAATCCCTGACCCAGAGATCAAACCTAGCTTCCTGCTTTGGCAGGTGGGTTCTTTACCAATAGCTCCACCTGAGAAGCCCAGCTATCTTCTTTGAATAATGATAATTCGTTTCTGTTGTGGAGTGAAAATAGTGATAGAGTTCCTTGAAAATGTGTGGAAGCATTTTTCTTTACATTTGTTCTATATGGAGCAGGTCTGTGTGGGGATTCTACTCCATTTCTTCTTTGGCTCTGAGACCCATAACTTGCTGCAACTTTGTCCAAAATAGAGTCCTCGTGAGCTGCCACCTTAGTTCATTAGACAGACAAGTTATTTTTGTGAACCCCTAGAGTACTCTAAAAGCATTCTCTGTCCCTAAATTATTCCACTTAACCTGTGGCTTACTTCTAGGCCTGCTATTGTTTTCAGCCTCTGCTGTCTCTGAGGATGGGTTTTTTCCCCAGCACTGATTCAGAAAATTGGTGTACCTTCTTCTCTGGATACTACATTCTTTTTATTTTGAATTTTTGATTTTTTTTTTCTGTTTCATGCCCCTTTTATCTCAGTGCTTTATTTTTATTATTCTTATATAATAATTGGTATACACAATTATGTACATAATCTATGTGTAAATTGTAAAACAAAATAATGAAATGGTCATTGAGAATCCCCCCTTCTACTTTCAGAGCTATACCTGAGCCATTCCAAATACAACTGAATCTACCAATATGTTTCTTTCCTATCTTTTCTGCCTTCCTATCTTTTCCACCTTCCTATCTTTTCCTATCTTTCCTGCCTTCCTCTTAGAAATAAATTTTGTCTTAGTCATTTCCTTTCCTAAAAAAATTATCAATATGATGCATACAAAAACAGTACATGTTTTAGTTTTAAGCTGTCTAAAACATTTGACCACAGGTTGGCATAAGTTAGGGTTTGCTCAGAAGCAGAACACATATAAGTGATATAAAGTCAAGTATTTATCATAGGAACTAGAATTTAGGCAACTATGGAACCAAATAGGCACTGTCTGTAGGCCTTTTTTTGCCCCACTCAGTTTGAAGTCAGGTAGATCTGTGAAAGTGGATCTGTGAAAGTGTTACTGTTAGTTGCTCAGTCATGACTGACTCTCTGCGACCCCATGGACTGTAGCCTGCCAGGCTCCTCTGTCCATGGGATTCTCCAGGCAAGAATACTAGAGTGAGTATTCATTCCCTTTTCCCAGGGATCTTCCCATCCTAGGGATAGAACCCTTATCTCCCACATTGCAGGGAGAGTCTTTACCATCGGAACCACTAGGGAAAACCTGGGTCTGTAAGTGAAGCTACACGTGATGTGGGAGAGACCAAGGACAAACAAGAAACGTCCTTGCCTTCCATGGCCTCCAGTCTTGATAAGGCAGATGACCTGTAGGATAAGATGACTCTCCTGACCCTGGAACTGAACCACAGCTAGAATCGGAGAAGCTGAACAAAACCTGGAGGGATTTAGGGGATGGGGGTGGGGCTTCAGGCCCAGCTGCTGTCCTTTGCTAAGATCAGTGACAATGCTTGTGAGCTGCAAACTGCACATGAATGATACTACTGTTCTGGGAGTTAAAAATTTCACCTTGCAAAGTTAAGATAAGTTGTCTTGTGACAGTCTTAACTAAAAAGCAGAAACAGGAGAACTCTGAGACACATAGTTTCAATTAGTTGAGTTGATGTAAAAAAAAAATGTCATTTACTCTTTATAGATTTCTGTGACTTTTTTCTCTTAATATTTACTTTTTGAGGTTTTTCTCTCTCTTTTTTGTATTAGCTATATATCCTTAACTTTATTGATATATAATAGCCCAGTATAGGAGAAGGCAATGGCACCCCACTCCAGTACTCTTGCATGAAACATTCCATGGACAGAGGAGCCTGGTGGGCTGCAGTCCATGGGGTCACTAAGAGTCAGACACGACTGAGCGTCTTCACTTTCGCTTTTCACTTTCATGCATTGGAAAAGGAAATGGCAACCCACTCCAGTGTTCTTGCCTGGAGAATCCCAGGGACCGCAGAGCCTGGTGAGCTGCCATCTATGGGGTCACACTGAGTCAGACATGACTGAAGCGACTTAGTAGCAGCAGCAGCAGCAGCCCAGTATGCATAAAAACCTCATAATTTATCTATTCCACTGTTTTATGGACATTTAATTTGTTTCTATGTACAATTGCTGTTATGAAGAATGCTGCTGTAGATATTCTCCTGACATAATTATAAAAGCATTTTTCAATGGTTTGAAAATAGGAGAATGTAGAAAGCATGAATATTTAGCTTGATAAAGATGACACCACCCTTATGGCAGAAAGTGAAGAAGAACTAAAGGGCCTCTTGATGAAAGTGAAACAGGAGAGTGAAAAAGTTGGCTTAAAATTCAAAGTTCAGAAAACAAAGATCTGGTCCCATTGCTTCATGGAAAAGAGATGGGAAAACAGTGGAAACAGTGAAAGACTTTATTTTGAGGTGGCTGGGGGGCTCTAAAATCACTGCAGATGGTAACTGCAGCCATGAAATTAAAAGACACTCACTCCTTGTAAGAAAAGTTATGACCAACCTCAGTTCAGTTCAGTCACTCAGTCATGTCCGACTCTTTGCGACCCCATGAGTCGCAGCACGCCAGGCCTCCCTGTCCATTACCAACTCCCGGAGTTCACTCAGACTCACATCCATCGAGTCAGTGATGCCATCCAGCCATCTCATCCTCTGTTGTCCCCTTCTCTTCCTGCCCCCAATCCCTCCCAGCATCAGAGTCTTTTCCAATGAGTCAACTCTTCGCATGAGGTGGCCAAAGTACTGGAGTTTCAGCTTTAGCATCATCATTCCTTCCAAAGAAATCCCAGGGCTGATCTCCTTCAGAATGGACTGGTTGGATCTCCTTGCAGTCCAAGGGACTCTCAAGAGTCTTCTCCATCACCACAGTTCAAATGCATCAGTTCTTTGGCGCTCAGCCTTCTTCACAGTCCAACTCTCACATCCATACATGACTACTGGAAAAACCATAGTCTTGACTAGACGGACCTTAGTCGGCAAAGTAATGTCTCTGCTTTTGAATATACTATCTAGGTTTGTCATAACTTTTCTTCCAAGGAGTAAGCGTCTTTTAATTTCATGGCTGCAGTCACCATCTGCAGTGATTTTGGAGCCCAAGAAAATAAAGTCTGACACTGTTTTCACTGTTTCCCCATCTATTTGCCATGAAGTGATGGGACCAGATGCCATGATCTTTGTTTTCTGACTAGACAGTATATTAAAAAGCAGAGACATTACTTTGCCAACAAAGGTCCATCTAGTCAAAGCTGTGGTTTTTCCAGTGGTCATGCATGGATGTGAGAGTTTGACTATAAAGAAAGCTGAGCACCAAAGAATTGATGCTTTTGAACTGCAGTGTTGGAGAAGACTCTTGAGAGTCTCTTGGACTGAAAGGAGAGCCAACCACTTCATCCTAAAGGAAATCAGTCCGAATATTCATTGAAATGACTGATATTGAAGCTGAAACTCCAATACTTCAGCCACCTGATGCGACGAACTGACTGATGGGAAAAGACCCTGATGCTGGGAAAGATTAAAGGTGGGAGGAGAAGGGGATGACAGAGGATGAGATGGCTGGATGGCATCACCAACTCAACAGACATCAGTTTGAGTGAACTTCAGGAGTTGATGATGGACAGGGAGACCTGGTGCACTCCAGTCCATGGGATCGCAGAGTTGGACACGACTGAGCGACTGAATTGAACTGAACTGGTTTGATAAAATGAATTCAAATTATTTGTTAGATGCCACCTGATGCGACGAACTGACTGATGGGAAAAGACCCTGATGCTGGGAAAGATTAAAGGTGGGAGGAGAAGGGGATGACAGAGGATGAGATGGCTGGATGGCATCACCAACTCAACAGACATCAGTTTGAGTGAACTTCAGGAGTTGATGATGGACAGGGAGACCTGGTGCACTCCAGTCCATGGGATCGCAGAGTTGGACACGACTGAGCGACTGAATTGAACTGAACTGGTTTGATAAAATGAATTCAAATTATTTGTTAGAATGATTTTACCAAATTTATGTTCCTGCTGCTGCTGCTAAGTCGCTTCAGTCGTGTTTAGCTCTGTGTGACCCCATAGAAGGCAGCCCACCAGGCTCCTCTGTCCCTGAGATTCTCCAGGCAAGAACACTGGAGTGGGTTGCCATTTCCTTCTCCAATGCATGCATGCATGCTAAGTTGCTTCAGTTGTGTCCAACTCTGTGAGAACTCATAGGCAGTAGCCTACCAGACTCCCTGTCCATGGAATTCTCTAGGCAAGAATATTGGAGTGGGTTGCCATTTCCTTCTCCAATTTATGCTCCTAGCCATGCCATATAGTGCTTTAATTGAACCACATGTTTGTCAACACTTGGTTTTATCATTCAGTTCAGTTCAGTCAGGTGGCCAAAGTATTGGAGTTTCAGCTTCAACATCAGTCCTTTCAATGAACATTCAGGACTTATTTCCTTTAGGATGGCCTGGTTGGATCTTCTTGCAGTCCAAGGGGCTCTCAAAAGTCTTCTCCAACACCACAGTTCAAAAGCATCAATTTTTGGCATTCAACTTTCTTTTTAGTCCAATTCCCACATCCATACACGACTACTGGAAAAACCATTGTTCTGACTAGACAAACCTTTGTTGGCAAGGTGTTTGCTTTTTCATATGCTGTCTAGGTTGGTCATAACTTTTCTTCCAAGGAGTAAGTGCCTTTTTATGTCATGGCTGCAGTCAGCATCTGCAGTGATTTTGGAGCCCAGAAAATAAAGTCTGACACTGTTTCCACTGTTTCTCCTTCTATTTTCCATGAAGTAATGGGAGCAGATGTCATGATCTTTGTTTTCTAAATGTTGAGCTTTAAGCCAATTTTTTCACTCTCCTCTTTCACTTTCATCAAGAGGCTCTTTAGTTCTTCATCACTTTCTGCTATAAGGGTGGTGTCATCTGCATATCTGAGGTTATTGATATTTCTCCCAGCAATCTTGATTCCAGCTTGTGGTTCATCCAGTTCAGTGTTTCTCATGATGTACTCTTCATAGAACAGGGTGACACTATATAGCCTTGACATACTCTTTTCCCGATTTGGAACCAGTCTGTTGTTCCATGTCCAGTTCTAACTGTTGCTTCCTGACCTGCATACAGATTTCTCAAGAGGCTTGGTCTTGTATTCCCTTCTTTTTCAGAATTTTCCAGTTTATTGTGATCCACACAGTCAAAGGCTTTGGCATAGTCAAAGCAGAAATAGATGTTTTTCTGGAACTCTCTTGCTTTTTCAGTGACCAACGGATGTTGGCAATTTGATCTCTGTTTCCTCTGCCTTTTCTAAAACCAGCTTGAACATCTAGAAGTTCGCAGTTCACATATTGTTGAACCCTGGCTTGGAGAATTTTGAGCATTACTTTGCTAGTATGTGAGATGATAAAGTATGGGTATATCATACTAGTTAACATTTTCTACTGTTATAAAACTAGTTATGCCTTGTTGTGATATTTACTTACATTTTCCTTATTGTTAATGAGATTGAGTTTTTGCATTGTTTTTAAACTAATATTTTACAGTTTTTAGTACTAATATGTGTTGCAAATATTTCTATGAGGTATCTTTACCTTTAATGTTTTAATGACATTTATTTTAATTATAATATGGATCATTTTGTCAGTCTTTTATGATTAATACCTTTTGCTTCTTGTTTAAAAACACAAAACCTACTCTGAGGTGTTTAATATACCTTTCTATGTTCTGTTATTTTTGAGATTAGGTCTTTAATCAAGCTCAAATAATTTGTTTGTGATAAGGGTCCTATACTATTTTTCATATTTATAACTATTAGCTGAATATTATTTATTGATGAGTTCATAATTTCAATGTTTTGCATGGCCATCTCTATTGTACATCATATTTCAATATTTATTGATTATGTTTCTGAGCAATCTGTTTTATTTTACCAGTCAATTGACCTAATACCATTTTTATTATTGTGGTTTTATAATAGATCATGCTATTTGTCAGGGCAAATACCTTTGCCTTATTCCTTTTCTTCAAGAGTTTGTTGTTTATTTTTATTTTGTTTTTATATGAATATTAGAAAAAAAATCTTGTTTTCATTTCTGTATTTGAGGAACTTAAAAAAGACTGCACTGTGTCCTACAATAGGAAAAAACAGAACAGACTGAAAAATCAACTATTCTAAGATTCATAAGATGGATAAATGGCTAGAGAAAGATATATCATGCTAACACAGTCAAAAGAGATCCAGACTAGCTATATTAATTTCATGCAGAGCAAAATATAAAGTGAGGAATGGATAAAGAGGACATTTCTTATTGATTGCTTCTTGATAAAGAAGTCAATCTTTGTAGAAGAAAAAACAATCCTTAACATATATGTTCCTAACAACAGAGTGTCAACATACATGAGGGAAAAAGTGCCTTTATCAGAAATAGATTCAGTAGGTAGAAAAATAAGTAGGGATATAGTTGAATTCAATAACCCATCAATCTACTGGGTATAACTGACATCTATAGACCTTTTCATCACACAATAGCAGATTATACATTCTTTGCAAGCACACATGGAACATGTATTGAGACAGACCACATTTGGAGCTATAAAACACACCTTAACAAATTTAAAGTAATAGAAATCATATAATATCTTCTATGAGTTCACAATGGAATTAAACTAGAAGTCATAATAATAGAAAGATGACTGGAAAATTCCAAAATATATAGGTATTCAAACAATACACTTCTAAATAACACATGGATCAGAGAAGAAATCTCAAGGGAAATTAAAAATATTTTGAACTAAATGAAATTAAAAACATAGCTTATCAAAATGTAAGACATGTAGCAAAAGCAGTGCTTTGAAGGAAATTTATAGCATTGAATGCATAGATAAGAAGAAGGATGGAAAATAAAAAATCTAAGTTTTTACCATAAGAAACTAGAAAATAAAGAGCAAATTAAATTTAAAGACTGTAAATAGAAGTAAGAATTATACAGAAATCAATGAAATTATAAACAATAAATCAACAGTAGCAAGAAATGAAACCAAAAGCTGATTCTTCAGAAATCAACAAAATCAGTAAGTCTTTAGCCAGGCTAATTGATGGAAAAAAAAAAAAAAAAGATGAGAAGACACAGATTGCTAATAGTGGAAACCAATAAAGAGACATTACTACATACCCAAAGGACATTAAAAGAATAATAAAGGAAGACTGTGAACAGTTCTATGCTCATACATTTTATAACCTATATGAAATGAGCCAATTTATTGAAAGATATAGTCTGCTAAAACTCAGAGAAAGAAGAAATAGACAATTGGACAGTTATCTATTATTAAATAAACTTGAAAATTAATAATTTTCCAAAACTGGAAGCAACAGGTCCAGATGGGTTCACTGGTAAAATCTGTCAAACATCCAAGAAATAAATTATGCCAGTTTTCTACTATCTCTTTCAGGATATGCAAATAGAGCAAATACTTCCTAATCCATTCTATAAAGCCAAAATTACTGTTATACCAAAACCAGACAATGACATTACAAGAGAAAAATACAAACCAATATCTCTCAAGAACATAGATGCAAAAAATTTCAAACTTGACATCTTTCACAAAATTAACTCCAAATGGATCATAGACCTAAATGTAAAGCACAAAACTATAGAACCACTATAAGATAACATAGGAGAAAACCTAGATGACCGTGGGCATGATGATGACTTTTTAGATGCAACACCAAAGGCATGAACCATCAAAGAAGTGTTAAGCTGGACTTCATTAAATTAAAATTTTCTGCTCTGCAAAAGACAATGTTAAGAGAATCAGAAAACAAGCCACTGACTAGGAGAAAATAGTTGCAAAAGACATATCTGATGAATACCTATTATGCAAAATATACAAAATCTTTGTAAAATTTAACAATAAGGAAATAAATGATCACATTAAACCATCAGCCAAAGACCTTGACACCTGAACAAAAAGATATACAGATGCAAACATTCATGTGAAAAGGTGCTTTACATCACATATCATCAGAGAAATGCACATTAAGCAACCATGAGATGCCACAGTACACTTATTAAAATGACACAAAACCAGAACATTGACAACACCAAATACTTGGGAGGGTGTGGAGAACAGGAGTCTAATTGATTGCCAGGGAGAATGCAAAATGGTACAATTACTTTACAAAATAGTTTGGCAGCTTCTTACAAAGCTAAACATATGATGCAGCAGCCTTGCTCATTGATATTTACCTAAAGGAGTTAAAAACTTAGGTCCGTATAGAAACCAGCATGTGATTATGTATAGCAGCTTCATTCATAATAAACAGAACTTGGAGCAACCAAGATGTCCTTAGGTAGGTAAATGTATAAATAAACTGGTACAACCAGACAATGGAATATTATTTAGTGCTAAAAAGAAACAAGATATCAAGCCATGAATAGAAATAGAGGAAATTTAAATACATATTACTAGGTGAAAGCAGTCAATCTGAAAAGGCAACATACTCTGTATGATTGAAATTAAATGACATTCTGAAAAGAACAAAACTTATGGGGATAGTAAAAAGATCAGTCATTTCAAGGGGTTAGCGTGGAGGCAAGGGATGAAAAGGCAAAGAAAGAACTTTTAGGGCAGTGGAAATTTTCTGTACAATAAATAATGATGTATACGTATTATTACACTTTATCCAAACCTACAGAATGTACAAAACCAAAAGTGAACCCTAAGGTAAACTGTGGACTTTGGGTGATAATGATGTGCTAATGTATTTTCATCAGTTGTAACCAGTTTGGTGGGGCATGTTGATAATGGAAGAGGCTATACATGTACTCAGCAGGAGATCAATGGAAAATTTCTCTACCTTCCCCTCCATCTTACTGTGAGCCTAAAACTGCTCTTTTTTTTTTTTTTTAAAGCACTTAGATAATCCACTTTGGTCGAAACAGTGGATCTGGGACCGTTTTAGTCCTGTCCAAGGCCTTTCCCTGAAAAGTGAAAGTGAAGTCGCTCAGTTGTGTCCGACTCTTTGCGACCCCATGGACTGTAGCCTACAAGGTTCCTCCATCCGTGGAATTTTCCAGGCACAAGTACTGGAGTGGATTGTCATTTCCTTCTCCAGGGAATCTTCCTGACCCAGGGACTGAACCTGGGTCTCCTGCATTGCAAACAGGTGCTTTTACCATCTGAGCCACCTTTAGATTATTTTCTGTCTTGCTACTAGCCAGAATTCCCAGTGGTGATTTTTGCATTTGCCCTCAGGGCATCTCTGCCACCTGAGGATTCTGTTTTGGCTTTCGTTTTGAATTTCAGCAAACTTTAAATATATATATATATATATATATATATATATATATATATATTTAAAGCTTTTTTTTCCACTA
>SJXQ01002395.1:0-17395 GCA_006408695.1 Aepyceros melampus | reverse complement strand
TAGTGTACCTAACATACACTTCTTCCAGAAGTGCAAGTCTTCCAGTTTTCTTATGCTGCAAACTTAAAAACTCTGATTTAAAAATGTCATAATTTAAGTTGATGACTACTGAAATGACATTTTGTATTTATGAATTAGGGTCAGTGAAAGTGACCACACACCTTAGCTTCTGCCATTAAAATCAACTGACCTGGATTCTCTTTCTCTACTGTATATTATCACCAAAGTTGGAAAGAACTGTGTACCTAGATAGCTGAGAACTCTCAACCTTCTTTCTCTCTTATTTAAAAACTATAAACCAGAGATTATTTGCTCTCCAGAGGGGGATATATTAATAAGAATAAGAAACCATGCCAAAATGAGAGGAGAGGTCAAGAAAATCTCAATATTAGGAGTCTGAAAGTTGCTCAATCATGTCCATATATAGTACATGAAATTCTCCAGGCCAGAATAATGGAGTGGGTAGCTGTTCCTTTTCCAGGGGATTCTTTCCAACCCAGGGATCGAACGCAGGTCTCCCACATTGCAGGCAGATTCTTTACCAGCTGAGCCACCAGGGAAGCCCAACAATACTGGAGTGGATAGCCTATCCCTTCTCCAGGGGATCTTCCCAACCCAGGAATCGAACCAAGGTCTCCTGCATTGAGGCGGATTCTTTACCAGCTGAGCTACCAGGGAAGAACTTTAGAAAAACAGTCCAGAAGTAGATACGTCTGGATGGTATTTCCAAAACTAAGAAGTCTCTGAAATAAAGACACAAAACCAGAAGATTATTTTGTTGACCTCTTATTCAATGTCAGGTTTCCTTATGACTCTAGGGTACTTCAAATTAATTTTAAAATTATGAATTGGAAGTCTGACACTTAAATTCTTAGCCAGACCTTCCTATCAATATTTATGCTTTCCATGATCCTGCAGTAGCAGCTCACTGACATTTTGGCATACTATAATTTGGATGTGTTTTGGCTTTTAGCTTTGAGGTGTAGCTTTATAAGGCTGAAACAAGAAAGGAGTCATTTCCATGTTTCAAACAATGTCCTCACCAGAGGACTGGGTAGAAGGAGCTAAGAGTACAGGGTTTGGAGCCAGACACCCCTGACTTCACCTCCCAGTATACAATCTGAGGGAAGTTCTTCTAGACCCTGGGAGCCTCAGATGGCCCAGCTTCCAAAATGGAGATTACAGGTCCTTCTTTGCAATGGTTGTGTGAAAATGAAATGAAATATACTTGACGAATAATAGGCATTCATTAATTTTATTTATTAGGCATTCATTTATTCAATAGGATGACTGACTCCCAATTTTATTTATTAGGCATTCATTTATTTTATACTTGACAAATAATAGTCATTCATTAATAGTAGCATATATTCTCCACTATAATTATTAGTATGTACTTCCTAGTCTTATATAATCCAGGAGAAATCTACGTTTTCTTAAAGAGAATTAGCTAATAAAAGCAGAATGATATTTATTCTTTCATCTTAAGCAATGTCTACCTTTTATTCAAGGAATGAAGAGAAGAAGGTAAAAGAGGATGAGCCTGGGGATCTCATTTACTAGGTTGGTCATCAATATGAATCAAATTTATTGCTTAACTTTCTTCTTCATTTATTATTGGCATAGACTTCAAGTAAATAATTTAATCATCATATAGAATGTATGAAGTTATATATGAACTGCTTTCCCTGTAGCTGAAGTTTGAATCCAAATATTATTAGCAAAGTAACTCAAGTGGAGCCAATCTATTTTAGACCACTTATAGTGAAGGTTGCTGCCAAACTCATCTTTCCTAAACAGTGAATTTATCAAGTCACTCTCTTTGAATTTATCAAATCTCATCTTTCTTATGTCCTGATTCATCAAATCTAAACTTTCTGCCAAGCTTAAAAGCTTGAATTTCTCTACACTGGCCCTGCAGTTTCAAGCCAAATATTCTTAGTTCTTCCCTTACACTGCTCTCTGCTCCCTGCCCACAGACAGAGTCTTACCAGGTTTTCCTCCCTTTTCATTTCTGATATTGTTCCCTTACATTCATTAAGACTTCTATCTACATGTGGCTCAGACGGTAAGCGTCTGTCTATAATGCGGGAGACCCGGGTTCGAGCCCTGGGTTGGGAGAAGGAAATGGCAGTCCACTTCAGTACTACTGCCTGGAAAATCCCATGGACAGAGGAGCCTGGTAGGCCCTAGTCTGTGGGGTCGCAAAGAGTCAGACACGACTGAGTGACTTCACTTTCACTTTCTATCTACTTAGACCCAGCCCAGGATTCATATATCCATTCAGTACTTTTCCACCATGATCATTCTACTATATAACAATGCCAAAACTCTTGCAGAAACTTTAGATGGCTTAATTTAGCTCATAACTGAATTTTGTTGACAATATTATTTATTGTGAAATAAAGTGGTCTATCCAATTAGAATATGGAGTCCTTGAAAACCGATTGTCTTACAGTTCTGCATCTCTTACAGTCCTTAGTATTGAACATCAAGCTTTGATACATGTTCATTGACTAGCTATTTAATTATAACTAGCATTTTTATATTTGCCTACATTGTAACTTTATCCATGAATAATATCTAGCTTACTCAGTTAATTATGCTACAAGAAAATTAAGATCCTGATTGCAGTTTGTGGTTTTTTAAATATTTTTTAAATTTTGGTGTTCAAAGCATGAAATTTGAGGGTGCTAAAGAAAATGCAAATTATATTTTGTTAGACAAAAGTATATTTATAGTATCTTAATTAATCTGAATTATTTAAGAAAAAGAATATATTCCCACTGAGTAAGTAAAAGTTCTCTCAGGGATAGAAGTCCCAATTTATCAGGCACAATCAGCTGATTAATCTTTATGCTGATGACTTTTAAGCACTGCTGTAGTTAACATCTCTCTTGAGAATTTTATAGCAATGAGAGAAAATAAACCAGTTTCTTTTACTGGTTTATAATACTATAAGATAATTTTTTAGTATTTTTATGTCATCATGGCTTACCTTCATTTTCTAAGACAAAATTGTAACTTAATGTTTTCAAAATATTTGTTTTACACTTTTTAAATCTGTCATTAACTATACTAGTATTATATACTTAGAATAGCAAAAATTGTTACAGTATTTTGGTAGAGTTGTGCGGTATACTGGTATACTTTAACTTTCAGTAGGATATTATTACATTACACAAAGCAGGCTTCATGTAATTATGTTGGGTGGCATTAGCACCTAACATTAGGTGTCTTGCTAGCCAAGATTTTGTTTCCAGATTCAGAGGGAAAATGCACTCCACTGACTTTTTTATCGTCTTTTTAAAATATGAATATCTCATTGTGCTCACGCTGTGAAATTTGAATGATGGTTTAGTGACGATCTAGGCAAACGGGATACAGAGTGAAATAAGTATTATTTTGAAGGGTTGAACAGTGAAATACATAGTGACCAGCAGGTGTCGCTGTTACACAATGTAGTTGAGATTCTGGAGGCTTTTCTAACATTGACCCTATTTTAATCTAACGAAATTGTTTTCATTTTTTTTATATTTAAATTTCGTTTTGTCTTCCATACCACTTAAAGAAAGCCTTACTCCTTACATCTTTAATCTTGGCCCTAATTTTTATTTTCCTTAATATGCTCTATCCAAAATTCATTTTTAGTGCCTAACTTCTGCCTTCTTTCTCTAAGTTTATCTTGTACCGGTTTTTTTTTTTTTTTTAGAATGAGAATTGGATTAAGATCTTTAGAAGCTCTCAGCACTGAAAAGATTGTGTATCGGATCTTCAAGTATGTAATTAAATCAAAATACAGTAGATTGTAAAGTAATGGTAAGGAAGCTTGACTAAATTGCTCTTAAAAAAATTTAACTGAAAGTTCAATAATAACTGCAGCAATATGGCTATGTTTCCTTAATATATCAAATAAATGTTTTTTCTTAAAATTCTAGGTCTATGTTGAGGGATTTCTAAATTAGATCAGTGTTATATATAATCAGAGAAGGCAATGGCACCCTTCTCCAGTACTCTGGCCTGGAAAATTCCATGGAGGGAGGAGCCTGGAAAGCTGCGGACCATGGAGTCGTTGAGGGTCGGACAGGACCGAGCGACTTCACTTTCACTTTCAGTATAATCTTATCATTGTGTAAAAGAAAAGGCCAAGATGAAACTTACTGCTGCTGCTGCTGCTGTCGTGTCCAACTCTGTGCGACCCCGTAGACGGCAGCCCATCAGGCTCCCCCGTCCCTGGGATTCTCCAGGCAAGAACACTGGAGTGGGTTGCCATTTCCTTCTCCAATGCATGAAAGTGAAAAGTGAAAGTGAAGTCGCTCAGTCATGCCCGACTCTTAGTGACCCCATGGACTGCAGCCTACCAGGCTCCTCTGTCCATGGGATTTTCTAGGCAAGAGTACTGGAGTGGGTTGCCATTGCCTTCCTAAAATTGGACAAAGGCCTCAGCCAGGAATTTTCATGGACCAGACAAACTGGAGTGGATAAGGGGGGGACCAGGGAGAGCCATCTAAAAGCAGAGGAGTAAACGCTCATACCTAGACACTGTCAAAGGGAGTGTAGTTTATGCATTCTTTCAGATGAACATCTAACATTTATCCATTATTTATTATGTTCTAAACTTTGATAGCTCAGTTGATAATGAATCCATCTGTAATCCAGGAGACCTGGTTTGACTCCTAGGTCGGAAGTTTCCCTGGAGAAGCAATAGGCTACCCACTCCAGTATTCTTGGGCTTCCCTTGTGGCTCAGCTGGTGAAGAATCTGCCTGCAACGTGGGAGACCTGGGTTAGATTCCTGGGTTGGGAAGATCTGCTGGAGAAAGGAAAGGCTACCTGCTCCAGTATTCTGGCCTAGAGAATTCCATGGATTGTATAGTCCATGAGGTTGCAAAGAGTCGGACGTGGCTGAGCGACTTTCACTTTCAAACTTTGTGTGTATTCCCTCATTTTTTTCTTACTATAGCCCCAATCAGTGCTGTGATGAACCTCATACTGAAATGAATAAACTGAAGCTTAGAGACAAGTTTTGAAAAGTTCTGCAATGAGGTTGGCTAGCATTCTTAACTCCTATGCTACATTTTTAGAAGGCAGTTTGATATGGCTTTCCTTGTGGCTCAGGATGAGGAAACAGTAGAAACAGTGTCAGACTTTATTTTGGGGGGGCTCCAAAATCACTGCAGATGGTGACTGCAGCCATGAAATTAAAAGACGCTTACTCCTTGGAAGAAAAGTTATGACCAACCTAGATATTATATTCAAAAGCAGAGACATTACTTTGCCGACTAAGGTCCGTCTAGTCAAGGCTATGGTTTTTCCAGTGGTCATGTATGGATGTGAGAGTTGGACTGTGAAGAAGGCTGAGCGCCAAAGAATTGATGCTTTTGAACTGTGGTGTTGGAAAAGACTCTTGAGAGTCCCTTGGACTGCAAAGAGATCCAACCAGTCCATTCTGAAGGAGATCAACCCTGGGATTTCTTTGGAAGGAATGATCTTAAAGCTGAAACTCCAGTACTTTGGCCACCTCATGTGAAGAGTTGACTCATTGGAAAAGACCCTGATGCTGGGAGGAATTGGGGGCAGGAGGAGAAGGGGACGACCGAGGACAAGATGGCTGGATGGCATCATGGACTCGATGGACGTGAGTCTGAGTGAACTCCGGGAGATGGTGATGGACAGGGAAGCCTGGCGTGCTGCAATTCATGGGGTCACAAAGAGTCGGACACAACTGAGCGACTGAACTGAACTGAACTGTGGCTCAGGTGGTAAAGAATTTGCCCACAATGCAGGAGACCAGGGTTTGTGTCCTCAGTTGGGAAGATCCCTCGGAGAAAGGAATAGCAACCCACTCCAGTATTCTTGCCTGGAGAAATCCATGGAACAGAGGATCCTGGTGGGCTACAGTCCATGAGGTCACTTGCACAGAGTGAGATGTGATTGGCACTTGACACTATATATATATTTTTAACAAAATTTTGCATACTCTTTGGCTAAGGTTTAAAGACACAAAAATGATAAATGCAAAATATATTTACAAGGTTTTTTTTTTAAAGGACTTTTATAACATTGAAATTCTTAATGTTACAGAATCAGTTTTCCACAGAAGATTGTATCCAATGAGGCTTCTTGGGCATCTCCAAAGGGGTGGGAAGCTGATCTGATGGGGATCAAATTATCAAGAAGGAAGAGGGAGGAAGCACAGTTACTGTCCTGTGGCTGGCAGACCTGGTCCAGATGCCCTCACAACTCTAGCAGACATTACCATTGTCAGGATTAGCAAACTCTAGCATTTTCTTTCCACATTTAATTCAAAGCTCCTCCTCTCCCCCAGGAGAGGGCCTCTAACTGACCAAATTTAGGTCATATACCAACACCTGGCTGTTGAACCAGGCGAGATCATGTCTTTCCTTGGGCTTCTGTAATAGAAGACAGTCTCCTAGAATTTTTCTCTCCTAAGACTTAAAACCAGGTAAAATAGTTACTTCCAGAAAGTTACTTCACTCTTTAGAAACTAGGATGCTATTGTGGAGAAGGAACGAGGCTAGGAAGATTAAAAATAAAAAACAGACAAATGAGCATAGGCTACTTTAAAATGGAAATATCCAGCAGTGGAGGATTGATGGATTCATTATATCAATCTAATTCAAATGAAGTTGTGAAAGACTGCTTCTTGGCCCTGAATGATAATATGATGTACTGATAAAATTAAATTAAAATAAAAACAATATGTAATGTATTAATCTTTTCTTGTAAAAACATATATCAGTTCAGTTCAGTCGCGCAATCATGTCTGACTCTTTGCGACCCCATGAATCACAGTACGCCAGGCCTCCCTGTCCATCACCAACTCCCGGAGTTCACTCAGACTCACGTCCATTGAGTCTGTGATGCCATCCAGCCATCTCATCCTCGGTCGTCCCCTTCTCCTCCTGCCCCCAATCCCTCCCAGCATCAGGGTCTTTTCCAATGAGTCAACTCTTCGCATAAGGTGCCCAAAGTACTGGAGCTTCAGTTTTAGCATCATTCCTTCCAAAGAAATCCCAGGGTTGATCTCCTTCAGAATGGACTGGTTGGATCTCCTTGCAGTCCAAGGGACTCTCAAGAGTCTTCTCCAACACCACAGTTCAAAAGCATCAATTCTTCGGCGCTCAGCCTTCTTCACAGTCCAACTCTCACATCCATACATGACCACAGGAAAAACCATAGCCTTGACTAGACGGACCTTAGTCGGCAAAGTAATGTCTCTGCTTTTGAATATACTATCTAGGTTGGTCATAACTTTCCTTCCAAGGAGTAAGCGCCTTTTAATTTCATGGCTGCAGTCACCATCTGCAGTGATTTTGGAGCCCCAAAAAACAAAGTCTGACACTGCTTCTACTGTTTCCCCATCTATTTCCCATGAAGTGATGGGGCCAGATGCCATGATCTTCGTTTCTAAAAACATATATAGAGTCATAATATTCATTTCTTTATTTGGAATTAGGAAACACTATTTCACAGTTAGTGGAACTAAGTACTTTCCTAAAATTCCCATCAGCTTTTTCTTTTGCTTAGTAGTTGTACTTCCTGTTCTCGTGACTTCTTTAACAGGTCTCCTATCACTGATCAGTTCCAGTTAATGTTGGGTGAAGAGTGTGGTGCGTGTGTGTGTGATCTTTTAAAATTATAACTTTTCCCTTCCCTTTGTCATTTGGTTTATATGTTTCTGTGTCTATGTAAATAGGTGCAGAGGCCGATAAAAGCCATGTGGACTGAGCCAGGGACCATTTGAAAATCCTTGAATAAAAATGATTATCATCTGATTTGAAATAATTGGAAAATTTGGGTGGTTCTAATGTCTTTCCTTATTTCATAAATTTACATTACTATCTCTATGAGGGAAAAGTAATCATACTATTTACTGAAGTTTATTTTTTTTTAATTTCATTTATTTATTTGTTTATTTTAATATAAATTTATTTATTTTAATTGGAAGTTAATTACTTTATAATATCACATTGGTTTTGCCATACATCAACATGAATCTGCCACAGGTATACATGTGTTCCCCATCCTGAACCCCCCTCCCTCCTCCCTCCCTGTACCATCCCTCTGGGTCATCCCAGTGCACCAGCCCCAAGCATCCTGTATCCTGCATCGAACCTGGACTGGCGATTCGTTTCTTGTATGATATTATACATGTTCAATGCCATTCTCCCAAATCATCCCACCCTCTCCCTCTCCCACAGAGTCCAAAAGACTGTTCTATTCATCTGTGTCTCTTTTGCTGTCTCACATACAGGATTTTATTGAAGAAGTAATGAGACAATGAATAAGAACATTTTTTAAGTGTTGTGTTTTAGGAAAATTTTACTATAAAAGCATTAGATAGTATTGATAAATTCCTGCGTGTAAAGATAACTAATTTTCCAGCATCTAATTTATAGCCATTTTTTGAAATATCATTTGATCTTGAAAACACATCTGAAAAGATCTTGAGACACAATCTAACAATCATGTGGGATCATGCCGATGTTTGTTGAATGTCTTCTAAGGCAGTCTGGACTATTAACCACTGCAACACCTCATCATTTAATTATCACTCCCATTGTGCTGACATGTGACTTGTAGTTGTCTAGGTGTCCGATTAGTGTACAGAATTATTTGTTTGGAGTCAATGTAATTTTGAGCCTTCTTGCTCTCCCTGCTCAGCTGAGAATGATCTGATTCACACAGACTTCCTTAGTGCACTGTAAGTTGTTCCACAAGTTACAACTGAGCATATTTTGAAGTTAGATTATGATGTTAATGAGGTCAGGGATATAGACTTCATAGTCCAGTTAGTTTTGTTGTGTTCCTATCCCCAGTGCCTTAATTTCATATAATCATTTGTCAGATACCTACTCTAGAAGTGGGTTGAAGTTTTCCTGTGGATTGCTGATAAATTACTTCAGTCATATCCCACTCTGTGCGACCCCATAGATGGCAGCCCACCAGGCTCCCCCATCCCTTGCAAAGGATTTTTGCAAGAAAATCCTTTCTTGCAAAAGTTAATAATAAGAAGTGGCAGTTTAAATAGTTTAGTTGTTAGAACATATTAGACACAATTTAAGAATCAAAAATCTAACAGTTCTTGAAATCTCATTTGGGCCATATATTCCTTTGTCTGCCTGGAAGCAAGACAGAATCAGTCATCCTAGGAATTTTCTCTCTCCTCCTTTATAATCTGCTTTCATATTTCCCTAATAATACATTGCAGGAAAATAGATTCATGTTTTTGTTTTGAAAAGCTATGATTAAAATAATGAATAGGAATGAAACAGATTTTCACTCATTTTTGCATGTATGTTTCCTATACTGTTTTCAGTTTATCATTTTTTCAAATTGCATATTTTAGGGACATGGTAAAATGAAATCACAGAACACATATGTTATATACTTGAAAGTAGTTACTAGTTTAAGCTGGGCACTTAACCAATAATGTGTAACTATATGTTTCTATTCCAACTGTATTAATTAATATATATATAAATATATTAAAATAATGAGCCCAATTTGTACCACTTCAAGTATGAATGAAATATTGGAACAAAATACATTTTGAATACTTTTTTATTTTATATAATTTGGAACATACTTTGTAGACTATAGCCTGCCAGGCTCCTCTGTCAAAGGAATTCTCCAGGCCAGAATTTTGGAGTAGGTAGCTGTTCCCTTCTCCAGGGGATCTTCCCAACCCAGGGACTGAACCCAGTTCTCTCCTGCATTGCAGGCAGATTCTTTATCATCTGAGCCACCAGAGAAGCCCAAGAGTACTGGTAGATTGAACCCAGTTCTGCTGCATTGCAGGTGGATTCTTTACCACCTGAGCCACTAGGGAAGTCCAAGAATACTGTTGTGGATAGCCTATCCCTTCTCCAGGAGATCCCAACCCAGGAATTGAACCAGTGTGACCCAGGAATCGAATCAGGGTCTCCTGCATTGCAGGCAGATTCTTTACGAGCTCAGCTACCAGGGAAGCCCACTTTGTAGATAATTTCTGCAATCCTTATTCTTTGCCACCATGTAAAATCCCTTCTTAAGTTATATTAGTCTATATTTCAGTGTGGAAATAGGGAATTAGGTATACCTCTTAAATTTCAATATGTAACAGGTAAGGAGGATGATTCTAGAAAGCCTCCTAATTAAAATAAACAAATATGTGATTCTCCTTCTTTTGCAAACGTGGATAAAATAATTTGTAAATGCCAATCTGTTCAAAAGAAGAAAGGGAAGTGCCTAGGTGCCCAAACTTGAAAGGCAACTGATCATTACAGTGCTAAGTGCACTAATTGATCGTGCAGTTTATGAAGATCTCAATTCTGGTAGAAACCAATGAGCTGAATTTTAAGATTCACATGACAAATGAACATGAGGCCTGGGATCTTATGAGCCTTTTGAGCCAATATCACTACAAAAGCCAAGACCCTTGAAGAGCTACGCTATTGAGAGAAATAATATAATAAGGGGGGTGGGGGGTGGAAATCTGTATCCAGCAACAAAGGAGCTTTCTCTAAGACCTAAGTGAAAATAAAAGTGAAACACAGCAATAATAGTCTTTTCTGAGAAATCAAAATCTCTAATCATTTTACAAGTTAAAAAGTCAAATTTATACTCTTTAGCTGACCCTGAAACTCCAAAATGAGAGATTAACATAAAAGTTGGCCCCATGCTGGGGATACTCTTGACTATCTTGCAGAAGCTTTTGCAAAATCACCCTAGAATTAGACTATATAATTGAGGTCACACAGAAATCCACACAAAAATGACAAAACACAGGAGATGACTAAAGAGAGGAGTAAAATCTCCAGAATTTTGTTTAATAGAACAATCTGGAAAGACTGAAAAAGAAATTATTTGAAATCATGAAAGAAATGGAAACAATAAGAAAAAATATGGTTTTAATAAAATAATAATATAATTATATATAATTTTTATATAAATAATAAAATTTACTATAATAGTAATAAAATAATAATACCAAATTGAACTTTTAGGAAAAAATGTGCTCCCTGGGTTGCCATTGCCTTCTCCCTATAATAATAACAGATAGGTAAAAGAAACAATTCACCAGAACACTATAACAATCTTGAACTAGTATGCACTGATAATATAGTCTCAAAATATATGTGTTTATTTCCATTTTTGTGTCAAGTATAATGGAGAATTTTAAGCCAAATTCAGTTAATAATATATTAAGCCAATGAAATATTAATTAGACTGTAGAAGACTGAGCATTTCAATTAACCTCCTTAACCCATAGAATTTTATAGAATCTGTACTCAATATTTAAAAAATATATGTTCTTTTCAAGAAAACATGGAATACATAAAAATTAATTATATTCTCATCCTGAAAACATCTTAAAGATGCAAGTACATCAATATTATGCAGATAATATTCCCTGACCAGGTAAACAAATAAAAATAATAAGGTAAATAAAAATTAATATCTTTAAGACAAAAATATAATCAAAATGCTTTATACATTAGGAAATTATCACAATACATTTCTAAATTATTCATGGGCCAAAGTAGAAATCAAAATGTAAATTAGAAAGTATTTAGTACTGGATAAGAATGAATACATTATATAACAAAACTTGCCAGATGCTGTTAAAGCACTAAAGGAAATGTTTGAGCTTAAATTGATTTGAAAAGGAATCAGAGTGATAAATAATGATTGAGACATTCAACTAAAGAAGTTAGAGAAGTTAGAGAAAATTAAAATAGAAAGCAGCCACATAGAATATAATAAAGATTAGAAATTTAGTGAAATGAAATAGGAATGAATAATAAAGATCATCAAAAATTATATACTGAGTTTTTAGATGTACACAGGTTTGTTTATATGAGTTCTAATGGTTTCTTCTTTTCTCTTTTTGACCTATCTCTGACATTGTATTCATTGCACATTATTATAAAACTATTGTAAGCAAGACAAAGCATTCCAAACCAGTAGAACAAGGATGGACTATCAATAAATGGCACCATAATGTTTCCATAGTTATACCTATAAAACTTCTCACCATGTACAAAAATATGTTCCAAGTATATTATATACTACAAATAGAAAGCTAAATATTTTTAAAGAAAAAGCTTTTATGGTATTGGAGTAGAAAATAATTTTGTAAACAAGACAAGCAGAAACTATAAAAGACTAACAAGCATATTCAAATGCCTTCAATATCATTGAGGAAATGCAAACATTAAAACCACAATGAGCACTTTTCTCCCACTAGAGTATCTAAAATAAGGAACTGACATACCAAGTGTGTACTGTTGCCCTGCTTATTTAACTTGCATGCAGAGTACATTATGTGAAATGTCAGGCTGGATGAATCACAAGCTGGAATCATGATTGCCAGGAGAAATATCAGTAACCTTAGATATGCAGATGATATCACTCTAGGGGCAGAAACTGAAGAAAACTGAAGAGCCTCTTGATGAAGGTGAAAGAGAAGCATGAAGGAGCTGGCTTAAAACATTCCAAAAACTAAGATCATGACATCCGGTTCCATCACTTCATGGCAAATCGATGGGGAAAAGGTAGAAACAGTGACAGACTATTTTCTTGGGCTCCAAAATCATTGCAGGTGGTGACTGCAGCCATGAAAGTAAAAGATGCTTGCTCTTTGAAAGAAAAGCTATGACAAACCTTGACAGCATATAAAAAAGTAGAGACATCACTTTGCCAACAAAAATCCATATAGGTTCAGTTCAATCGCTCAGTTGGTGTCCGACTCTTTGCCACCCCATGAACTTCAGCACACCAGGCTTCCTTGACCATCACCAACTGCTGGAGTCTACCTAAACTCATGTCCGTTAGGTCGGTGATGCCATCCAACCATCTCATCCTCTGTCATCCCATTCTCCTCCTGCCCTCAATCTTTCCCAGCCAAATTTGCCTGTTACTCCAGGTGTTTCTTGATTTCCTACTTTTGCATTCCAGTTCCCTATAATTAAAAGGACACCTCTCTTTGGGTGTTGGTTCTAGAAGGTCTTGTAGGTCTTCATAGAAGCATTTGATTTCAGCTTCTTCAGCATTCCTGGTCAGGGCATAGACTTGGATTACTGTGATATTGAATGCTTTGCCTTGGAAATGAGCAGAGATCGTTCTGTCCTTTTTGAGATTGCATCCAAGAACTGTATTTCAGACTCTTTTATTGACTATGATGGCTACTCCTTTTCTTCTAAGGGCTTCTTGACCACAGTAGTAGATATAATGGTGATCTAATTTAAATTCATCCATTCCAGTCAATTTTAGTTCACTGATCCTAAAATGTTGACGTTCACTCTTGCCATCTCCTGTTTGACCCCTTTCAATTTGCCTTGATTCATGGACCTAACATTCCAAGTTCCTATGCAGTATTGCTCTTTATAGCATCAGGCTTTATTTCCATCAACAGTCACATCCACAACTAGGTGTTGTTTTTGCTTTGGCTCCATCTCTTCATTCTTTCTGGAGTTATTTCTCCACTGATCTCTGTAGCATATTGGGCACCTACTGACTTGTGGAGTTCATCTTTCAGTGTCCTATATTTTTGCCTTTTCATGCTGTTCATGGGGTTCTCAAGGCAAGAATACTGGTTTGCCATTCCCTTCTCCAGTGGGACCACGTTTTGTCAGAACTCTCTACCATAACTCGTCCATCTTGGGTGGCCCTACATGGCTTCACTCATAGTTTCATTGAGTTAGTCTAGGCTGTGGTCCATGTGATCAGATTGGTTAGTTTTCTTTGATTGTGGTTTTCATTCTGTCTGTCCGCTGATGGATAAGGATAAAAGGCTTATAGAAGCTTCCTAATGGGAGAGACTGACTGAGGGGGAAACTGGGTCTTGTTCTGATGGGTAGGAGCCATGCTCAATAATTCTTTAATCCAATTTTCTGTGGATGAGTGGGGTGTGTTCCCTCCCTATTGTATATAGATATATAAAAGTGTATATCTCTTATATACCCTCTCAAGTATATAGATATATAAAAACTCATTGATCTGTACACATAAGATTTGTACACTTTATATTTGAAGAAAAAATTAAAACCAAAATCTTTTATCATTGGGTTCACTAAAAAACTAAAATACAAGTGACAAAAAAGGTGACAATATTTGCAACTATGTAAGCTGAAAGGATTAGTATCAAAATTCTATTAAAAAAAAACTCCTAAGAATTTAGAAATAAAAAAGCACAAGCAATTCCAGAACAAATAGGCAAAATACTCAAATGGGCGATGATTAGCCAGGGACCATCAAACTGAAAAGCTGTTCAAACTAACTAGTAATTGTGAAAGTGCAAATTAATTGAAATATTTACAGACTGTAAAGAATCCACCTGCCAATGCACAAGACTTGAGTTCTATGCCTGAGTTGGGAAGATCTCCTGGAGAAGGAAGTAGCAACTCACTCCAGTATTCTTGCCTGGATAATCTCATGTACAGAGCAGCCTGTCAGGAAACAGTCCATGACTTAGTGAATAAACAACAACAATCCTAGAATGGTTTCTTCTTCTAGGAACAGTCCAGTAACTGGGACCAGAATTATCTAGCAGCTTCTCATTCACCTGTTGCTCCTGAGCTGGCAAGACTCTAACAGCTGAGGCTTTTCATACATCTCTCTCTGTGTTCTCCTGCTTCTCTTCAGTATAGTGTCTTCAGAGATGTTGGGATTCTCATATGGTCATTCAGAGCCCTGAGTCCATGTTCCAAGAAAGAGCTAGGTGGAAGTCTTATCTCTTTGTGACTGAGACTCAAAATCCATGCAGCATCACTGATGCTTTTGTTGTTTAAAAGAGTCACCAAGGTCAGTATATATCCAAGGGGAGAAGATTTAGACTTTGCTTATTGATGAGAACACTGTGAAATAACTTGCTGACATGTTTTAAAATCACCAGAACCAGAGTCTGAACTGTAGTAATTTTGTTGCACGCAGGGGACCCCTTCCAGGGCCCGAAACTGGGCTCTTGTCTAACACTCGGAAATGAATTGTCTGAGGAGACACATCTGCTGACAAAGCAAGAGATTTTATTGGAAAAGGGCACCCGGCTGGAGAGCAGTAGGGTAAGGGAACCCAGAACAGCTCTGTCACATGGCTTGCAGTCTTGGGTTTTATGGTGATAGAATTCGTTTCCGGGTTGTCTTTAGCCAATTATTCTGACTCAGAGCCCTTCCTGGTGGTACACGCCTTGTTCAGCCAAGATGGATGTCAGAGAGAAGGATTCTGGGAGGTGGCTGGACATGTGGTGTCTCCTTTTGAGACACCTGACTCTTATGGTTAGTGGAGGCTTATTAGTTTCATGTTCCTTACCAGGATCTCCTGTAGTAAACAGCTTATGCAAATGGTTACTATGGTGCCTGGCCAGGATAGGCAGTTTTAATCAGTGTGCTTCCCCTAATAATTTTATTTTATGAGGTAAATCCCTAGAATCCATTGGTTTAGAGAAAGACATCTGGTGGCACCCTGTACTTCTGACAGCAGCCTTGTGGCCATTCTCACAAATAATTCTACAGACAGTCTCCTTTTCTGTAGTTAAAGAGAGAAAATGCTCCTTCTCAAATTCCTCAAAACTCTCTCCTCCTCTAAGCCTACAGCACTCCCCAGGGACTGTTTCCACTCTGGACTGGGGATAGAGTATTTATAATAAAAATATTCTTTTTCTTGTTATATTTTGCTCTTTCATCAATCTTTAACATGAATTATCAGTGTCACTCATTATTATGCTGAACACTTTTTGGCTCCTTATTCAGCATACCCAACATATGGGTCTCTGGAGTGCACTTCCTTTCTCCAAAGCCAATGACAGAGGAAAGAATATAAATATCAGCACAATTGTCATCATACTGCATAGACAGTTGTGCCTGAAATAGTGCTTCTAAATGAAAACAAACTGAATACTGCTTACCTCAAGTGTTGTGCACCAGGCCTTAGGGTGATGCTGATCAACTATTTTTGTTTCTCCTACTGTCCCTTTGAACGATTCAGTGAAATAATTCAGTTTTTTTTTACCCTATCTGCTATCTCAGATTCATCTCCTTATTCTATTCTTTCTGAGTATAAAAGAACCTCCATGCTTTCAAACCTAAAAACTGCCTCACATCAGTGACAGATTCCATCCATTGTATTCATACTGGATCCTGCTTTAGAGCTAAACAACCTCTCTCAACTCTGCCTGGTCAGGAGGTAAGCCAGGATGCAGAAGAGGTGAGGGCTCTGTCAGTGGAGTTTTCTCCCTTTTCCTGCTTTGAGCTTTGCGCTCTCCTCCACTGGGATCTCTCTGGCTCTTCAAGGTTGGGAGGAGGTAGGGAAGAAGGTGAGGAGGAGGAATATATGGGTGGACTTCACTGTTGGGTTTGAGGGTACTAGGTTACACTCCTGTAACCTGAGTGTAACAGTATTCATGCCACTGTTTTCATTCTGAAATCTTCCTGACCTTTGTATACAATTAAGAAATTTCTCGTTGAGTAATTTGTGAAATGATGGATTTAAGGAAGTAGAACTTCTAGGCCCTGTGGACATGGTGCTCTCTAAGCACCTGGAAGTTTAGATAAACATGAAAGAGAGAAGAAAGCACAGGGTAAAAAAAAATTTTTTTTAATTAAAATGTTTTAAATTGGAATATAGTTTATTTATAATGCTGCGTTAGTTTCTGCTGTGCCTCAACATGAATCAGCTATATATATATGTGTGTGTGTATATATATATATACACACACACATACATAGTCCCCTCCTTGATCCTCCAACCCCATCCTGCCCCTCTAGGTCATCACAGAGCATCAAGCTGGGCTCCCTGTGTTAATATGGCAGCTTCTTTACTGGTTATTTGTTTTACACATGTTAATGTATATATGTCAATACTACTCTATCAATTTGTCTTACCACCTCCTTCTCCTGCTATGTCCATACATTCATTCTCTATGACTGCACTTCTATTTCTGCCGTGGATATAGCTAGTGGAGGTGATGGAATTGCAGTTGAGCTGTTTCAAATCCTGAAAGATGATGCTGTGAAAGTGTTGCACTCAATATGCCAGCAAATTTGGAAAACTCAGCAGTGGCCACAGGACTGGAAAAGGTCAGTTTTCATTCCAATCCCAAAGAAAGGCAATGCGAAAGAATGCTCAAACTACCACACAATTGCACTCATCACACATGCTGGTAAAGTAATGCTCAAAATTCTCCAAGCCGGGCTTCAGCAATACATGAACTGTGAACTTCCTGATGTTCAAGCTGGTTTTAGAAAAGGCAGAGGAACCAGAGATCAAATTGCCAACATCCGCTGGATCATGGAAAAAGCAAGAGAGTTCCAGAAAAACATCTATTTCTGCTTTATTGACTATGCCAAAGCCTTTGACTGTGTGGATCACAATAACTGTGGAAAATTCTGAAA
>SJXQ01002394.1:155807-247383 GCA_006408695.1 Aepyceros melampus | reverse complement strand
ACTTTTCTTAGTAAATTATTATTCCAATCAGCCTCTCCTACCCTTGCCGTTTCTCTTATTAGCACTTAAGTTATGATTAGTTTTAGTTATCAGGAATCCGGGAAGGATGATGCTAGTTCGAAAATGTACACACTTACTCTTCAAAACAAAGCAGAACCTTCTGTTTTAAACTCTTTAAAGTTTTCTGTTTATTCGAGGTGTAATGTTAAGCAAAACAGAGACCTGGAGTTAGGAAAGAGAAAAGGTTGAGAGGATCTGGGTAACAGAAGGCGGCCACCGGCTTTTCAGCGCGTCTGGTTTCAGGGATGTGGCTGGTGCGCCCCCTACTGGTGGATTCGCTTTTCCAAGACTATTGCTTTTACCTTTAAAATAAGGTGTTTGGAAATTAAAAAAAAAAAAAAAAGAGGGGGATGGGAGTGAGAGCAAACTAATTGCACGTAATCTAAACAAAAGAAAAGTTAACATGTCGTATAAGCTATGGAACCAAATCACAAGAATCGGATTTAATTTGCTTAGCTTAGAAATGTACATATAACCTCGAGATAAGTGGGAGGTTAAACCAGGGAAAAAATAGGTACAAATTATGAGATTCAACATATGAATGAATTGTGATTGTCCAGACGCCATGAAGGGCAGACCAAGCATTCACTTTATGATTGTGTATGCATTGGTCTGCGCTTAATAGCATTATCGGAAAACTAAAAAAAAAAAAAAAAGGTTATGGATAATTAAGTTTGAAGAAAAAAAATACAAGGGGTTGATGTAGATAATGGTGTATATGTATTAAAATAAATACTAATAATGGATGGTTATAGAAGCAAATGTTATTAATCTCTCTCAAGGGTAGTAGTAAGAGGCACAAATTTTTCCTTGGTATGATATATAAAAGCTTTTATACATTCTCAGATGCATGTGTTTGTGCCTGAACTCTATAATAATGCATTTAAGAGGTTAAAGGGGCTGGCTAGGTCCTTTGTTAATTGCTTTTATCATATAAATAAGCTATGGAAATACATTACAATTGTGTTATCATTGGTTGCATTTATTTACAGCTTTATTTTAATTAAGCCTGCTGTACTTATCAAGGCAATAAACTAACTGTGGCTGGCGTTTATGCATAATAATGTGCTATGAAAATAAGATTAAAGAAGATGGTGATAGCAGAAACAATTTTCTCATTAGATTTTTTAGAACATATGCATTAAAAAAATCAGATCACCGGCCACTCTATTTCAATCCAGCACCATCACTGGGCCCTAAATATAATAATAACTATAACAATCATAATAGATGACAGAAGCAGCCCGGCTTTAGGCTTCTAACAGACGGCTACAGTACTAATAACAATACACCATTGACTACTGAGGAATCAAAATAAAACTTGGAAGAGGATGCTTCATCCTCTGAGAATTTAAAATGTTGCCACTGGCACAGTTTATGAAAATGTGAAAGTGCTTAATCTAAAGATAGTATAACATTTCCCTTCCTTGGGCAGCAAAAAGCTGCACACTTTCAGAGTAAGCTTAAAAATTAAGAATCTTTAATGCCCAGGATATTTTGATTTGATTTTGTTTTATTATAGGCCCCAACTCCAAATCCTTAACTGATTAAGTGTAACTCAGTTTTCTTTTTAAATCTTTTGCATTCATATTTCCCTCCTGAAACATCACTGGGCCCTAAATATAATAATAACTATAACAATCATAATAGATGACAGAAGCAGCCCGGCTTTAGGCTTCTAACAGACGGCTACAGTACTAATAACAATACACCATTGACTACTGAGGAATCAAAATAAAACTTGGAAGAGGATGCTTCATCCTCTGAGAATTTAAAATGTTGCCACTGGCACAGTTTATGAAAATGTGAAAGTGCTTAATCTAAAGATAGTATAACATTTCCCTTCCTTGGGCAGCAAAAAGCTGCACACTTTCAGAGTAAGCTTAAAAATTAAGAATCTTTAATGCCCAGGATATTTTGATTTGATTTTGTTTTATTATAGGCCCCAACTCCAAATCCTTAACTGATTAAGTGTAACTCAGTTTTCTTTTTAAATCTTTTGCATTCATATTTCCCTCCTGAATTCCCGCATCCCTCCTTAAGTGTTATATCTGAAGCCAACTAACAATTTTGTGGAGATGGGGGACTGTAGACTTATTTTTTCTCCTTAGTGGCAAATAGAGGTTTAACTTGCAGTAATTAGGTGAGAACTAGCCAGGCATCTTACTATTATGATGCTTGTTAAAAAACGCTTCTTTTCTGCATCTGCATTTGAGTGTGTTCCCCTCCTCTCTTAATCTTCTTATGGAAATGAAGGCAAACGGCAGGGAACCTGCAGAGTCTTGGAGAATGTCCTTGTTAACTGGAATTTCTCAGCATTGCTAATTAGCAGAGTTTGACGACCACCAGTATTGGGGGGAAAGCTCTGTTTAACCACTCACAAACCATTCCGAGGAAGAGCAGACTAATTTTATTTTGTAATTAAAATCTGAAAAGGGCCCTATTTGACAGTTAGGGCTATGAGAGTTTTATCTCCCCGTGAAATAATTACTGCCTTGATAACTCAATTTTCTGAAAAATGTCAACTGTGGGTTCCAAAAGTTTTAATTTCATTACGTAAGGAAAAAAAAAGAGAGAAAAATAGAAGAAAATGTACAGAAAGGATTTCTAATTCTGGAACTGGTTAAATATATTAGGAGCTAGATTTGGCCAAATGAAAGGTTTTCTTCTTCTTCTTCTTCTTCTTCGTTTAAATCATGTTTCCTTCGAATCCTAACCTTCCACCCAGCTCCAGGGAAAGTCACCATAGCAGTGATCATACTGGAGTGAAAGAGATCATACCAGCAGTGTGGTAAGTAAGAAGCGAATACAACTGAAAAGAGAAGTACGGCAACCCAAGGAAAGTTCCTGACTTTAAAAGCCAAAAATAAAGGAAGATTTTCAGTGTTTGGGACAATGTTGGTGCAATCTGGTAAGATGAGATTTTATTGACATTTAGCTCCCAACGCAAGAGAAAAGAAAACTGAGAATTATAAAGTAAGGAAACTGGTATAAGTCAATTTTTAAAATGCTTCCTTCCCCCTTCCAAACTGCGAAAAACCTCAGTCACTCCAAACTGGATTATGCCACCACAAGACTTTCAAAATGATCAACACTTGATTCTCCAAGATTTATCAAACAAACATTTATCAAACAAAATGAAGGTAAGGAAAGAAACGTATTAGAGGATTTTTTTTTTCCTTAAAAAAAAAAGCACCATATATTTCCCCAGAACATCAATACAAAATAGCCTGGAAAAAGTTAGAATACTGAAAGGAAGAGCAAAAATTAGAATAGAATTGTCCTGTTACCAAACTTCATTTGCTTTAGGTTGTGAAGGGTCCCTCATAGGAAGGAAATCCAAGAGGGGGATACTTCAATTTTTATAAAGCAATTTTCAAAATGATAGAAACTTTCACCTGTATTTCTTCCATTTTCTTCCTATTGGCAAACTTGTCAGGTTTTGGAAGTGTGGAGGATTACTGACAGCAACAGAAACAATAAATGTTTCTAGCTGATACAAAGGACTAGCATATACCTCTATCCCTTTTTATTTACTAAGGCATAGATATGCATGTGGATGCATGGTAGAGTGACAATTTTAAATTGCTTAATCATATTTTTTTCTTCTTGTCTGTCCCTTCAGCACCTTGCATTTAATTTTCAGAAGTGGTATTACACATAACAAATGAATAAGGGGATAACAATGCTATTTCAGTCCAGACCCAATTTCACCAAATAATTTCACTCAAGAGCTGTAAGGACCCTTGAAACCTAAGGAATGCAGGGCTACTCTGCATTCAGTTCCTTTTTATACTCATTTCTTTCATCTAATTCCCACTGATGAAATAAATACATTTTAAAAAGAACTCAATAGTTATAAAACTAAATATATTTCCTCTTTCAAATTACAGCAACAGTTATATATAATCACTTGTGTATGTCTTTAGGGTTGTATATAATAATAATCATATTGCTTATAGTATATATATACACACACACACACACACATCCCGGTATATTCCAGCTTAAATATTTTCTGGAAAATATTTAACACAATTTCATTTCTATTCCTGAATTATCAAGCAATTTTAAGATAGGATTAGGTCTCTGTACTGCAGCTATTGTCCAGGGGAAAATTCAGTGTGGCCATTAAATAATCTAATTATTAAAATAGAAATTCTCTTCTTAAAAAGACAAACTGAAAATTTAAAGGCTGCCGTTTTGGGGGAGAATGGATACAGGTATGTGTGTGGCTGAATCCCTTTGCTGTGCACCTGACACTATTACAACATTGTAAATCAGCTATATTCCAATACAACATAAAAAGTTTAATTAAAAATAAGTAAATAGCTGCCACCAGTGGTTTTCATTTGCACTGAAAAAAAAAAAGAACCTCTGATTTTGATATTAAATTTAGGAGAAGCAAATGAAAAATAAAAACCAGCATATAGATCACCAAGAACTACAAATGGCCCAGAAAACACATGGGCCTTTTCCCGTCTCTAAATCATTGCTTCTGAGTCTAAATACGTATCTCCCTGATTGACCATACTATCTCATACCAAAGGAACAGGGTTTCCTTAGAACCCTAATTTTCCAGCGACTAGGATTCTTGCCCCCATTTTGGGAAAAAGACAATTGTCTCAAATTCTCCAAATGTGATTATTTCAGTTGACTATGACCACAACTTTTATGTGAAAAACAAATCTAAGTCTTCCTTAAAGATCTCTAGACCATATTAAATGACACATAAATGACACCAAAGTGTGGGCTGGGCTCCTCACAGCCTGCACCGGCAGCCCACCAAGCGGAGAGAACATCTTTCCCTTAGCCTGGTCCCTTCCAAGCTATAGCAGTGGGGTTTAATTTCCTTCCTTTTGGAGATCTCATGGTGCACACTGCTCCTGTGTTACCTGCAAAATCCCCTTTCCAGAAGTACAATCAGGCATAATACAAATTCCCCAAGAGTGATGACTCAACAAGCTCACAAGGCAGAGGTATCTGACACCCCAAAAAGCAAGTTGGGGGAAGAAAGATCTGCTTAATTAAGGTATGTGTGAGGGACAGGAGTACTAGCAAAGGAAAAGGAATTAAGACTTTCACCTGTTTCCATAAAAATACACTGAAAGCAAACCATTGGAAAAAACAGACAAACACCGTACAATCGCCATCAGCTCTAAACAAAACTGTTACCCACTTTTGCTCCAAGATTTGCAGCAACATCTAGCCCTGGAAAGCACTGTAAATGAAAGTGTACACCCATACTGGATGGACTGGCATCTTCAAGGCCTCCCCTCTACATCTGGAGTACTCTCCCCAAAGCTCTTCTGCTCTCAAAAGAAATGTCTGAAGCGTCTGCCTTCCCAGGGGCCCACTTCTGCTCAAGCCCTAGGCCCCTGCTTCCAGACCTGGCTCAGGCTCAGATGAAGTTGGGCTTCCAAATCCATCCCAAAGGAATTCTCAGATCGCTAGCCCGATAATCTTTAAAGGCTCCTTCGGAGCTGGGGCCCTGACTTTTATCTCCCTTCCCACACTTCTTTCCTTTTTGCAGGCTCTCCTTACTCCTTTTGCCTCCCGCCCCACCCCCCTCCTTAATTTGAAGATCATTGACACGATAGGCTGTAATGAGTCCTTCAGAAACTGTTATGATCTACGGTGACAATCTCTGCACCTAATTCACAGATTATTGACAAGCACTGTGGGCTCAGTGGTGTCAAGTTGTACTTGTAGTTTCAACACCCTTCAGAACCCACATAGCAGCTGGGCCCTGGATTAGGACCTACGGTCTGGCAGCAGTTATCTGCCCACTGAGTGGAGGAGAGGTATCTGTCTATACCCCAGCTCCTGTCCAAGCCGGGCTGTACTTTCTCCCTGGTTCCCTGTCTGTCTCAGGGTTGGATCAAGTTAACTTAAAGATCTTCAAAGTTTAAAGACAAAGTAAAAGAGCAAACAATACTAAATGAAGGTTCATCCTTATAATCTTGGTTTTAATAATCATTTTCTACACTCCCAAATAGCTACCAAACTCTGAGCCTCACATACTGGCTTTCAGAAGGAGGGTTTGTATTCACCAGGAAAGGTGTGAGGGATGGAGGGGAGAGGGGTCTGAGGACTTGGCACCCAGTGGGCCCAAAGCTTGGCCAGCCAATCCTCCTGGATCGCCCTCAGAAACGGACAAGATTGACTACTTACAAAGCAGGGGCCTCAGGCAACAGACGTGGGCTCTGGCCTGGACACTGGGACAAGAGACCAAAAATGCCCGCCCCGCCCCTAAAGGGCACTTTGCTCCTGCAGAGAAAACGCAGCGGGTTGCCAGCGTTGCAGCTTTGCCTGCTACTAAGGAGTCTGTCGCTGCCTCCTCCCCAGGCCCCAAAGATGCGAGGCTGCTTTCCTGCTTGCCAGCGTGGGGCGTGAGATTCCTGCAGGGGCTGAGGCCGCCTGAAACCACAGCAATGACACTGTGCTGGGAGCGCTGGGTGGTATTTCCAGGCCTAGGCCACCCACTTGTTCAGTTCTTTTTGCTAAACTTGGGGCTGTGCTTTCTCCCTGGGTCCTGGGAATTTGGGGGCTCACTGCTTGCCCTCTTGCAGCCAGGTGCAGCTCCTTCCCTAGACTTTTTCCCAGTAGGTTGGGACCCCCGAGGGGCAGAAGTGGGGGCCCTTCCGACCCAAGTGCACATCTGTGTGTGTGTGTGTGTGTGTGTGTGTGTGTGTGAGAGAGAGAGAGAGAGAGAGAGAGAGAGAGAGAGAAATCTCGGCCTCTGCTTTTCAAATTCTACATCACTTCCGAACAGCAAGCATATATCTAGCCCCTTTAGCTGGTCACCTCCAAGATTCTGGTCACTTCCAAGATTCTGCTGGTTTTGGCCTCCCTACTCCTTAGGCAGCCTTGGACCGCAGCTGTCAGAGCACAGTTTGTCACCTTAACGAGGTTGGCATGAAAGTTTGTGTTAATATTTCTGTAATGGGGACTAGACTTTCAGTGAAGCAAAGTGTAGGGTGGGGGGAAGTGGGGAGAGGGAAAAGGCTGCTTGCCTGTCATTTCCATAGAATTCCAGGTAAAAACTGAATAAAAGCCTTGAATCTCTTTCTGCCACTGTTTCTGAACTCACGTATTGAGAAACATAAACCAAGATTTGATTCTGGAATCAGGGAGAGAAAACACCTCTCATCTCACCCAACAGCAATTTCCCTGAAAACACAATCTCAGATCTGCTGACTGTGGGAGGTGAGAACAAAGGTAAGATCAACGTTAAAAACAACTTGTGTAGCCACAGTATTAAATATTTTTAAAAGTAATTCTATTATGAAAATTAAGCTAGTTTCCTTCAATAGGCAAACTTAAAGCAAGCAAACAAGCCTTAAACTTCTTAAGGTATTTTATCTAAAAGTTAGAACTGTAAGTACAATCCTCAAGAACCATGTAACCAAACACCTTGCTGAGATCATGTGTGTTCATTTAACACACACATTGTTTTAGTTTGATCTTAAACACCTAAGCAAACCCATGTTTCCCCACTGTTTTAAATTCAGAGGATGTGTCATTTTTATAGTTATCTTTCTGAAAGATTTCAAAGTGTACCTTTGCCCTCACTCCCAAACCAAAGAAAAAGTCAAAGCTCTTTCTTATGTAGACAGGTAGTTTTTGAAAGTGTAAAAAAAATACTCCTCTTCCTCTAGGATGATTTGGATTCCTAGTCAATGAAAATGCTGAATTTCAAAAGAAAATACTCTTTGCCGCCGGCACAGCTTTCCTGGAATCCTACAGCTCGGGGTGGGGGTGGGGAGTGGCGAAGAGAGAGGGAGAGGTATCAGGCACCTGTTTCTTAGAGAATACCTGGAATTTAAGCGCGAGCCGGAAAAGGAAAAGTTTGATCAAGACTGGTCTGGGGGAATGGAAACATTCAAAGAAGACACTGGCCTTTAAATTACACTCTGAAAATAAATTTTTAAAGAAGCAAGTTATTTCGTTTAGTCAGAGACTCTGTTACTACATGTGAAGAACCTCTTAGGGCAACAAGATGCTGTTGACAACGTCAATACAGCACGCAACAGCATCTTCGTTTTTTTTTTTTTTTTAAATGTGTACAGAACGGGAGAGGTAACTTTTGGTTGGTTCTCCACTGCTACAGAGGAAAATCCTCTTTGTCTCTCTCTCTCTTTAAAATCATGCTTCTGTGCCTGTTTTACTCTCGCTGAATCTTTAAAGAGAGTTCCAAACCCAAACGGGGGCTAGGATGTGGCTGCTGGAATGTGAGGAGGGAGAATAGATTCGTCTTTATTTTTTATTGAATTAAAATTGTGTTATCTCCTTTTAGTTTTTTTTTTGAATTAAACTTATATTATCTTTCAAAGATACAAGAACTTGTTTCCTGGTCCCATCTCCTTTTTGGACGGTAATAAAGCGTGTTATCTTTAACCCCAGAGCAAGGTTCTAGCGATTTCCAGGACTGGCGCTGCGCAGCTCCGACTGTGTCCAACAGGGGGCGCTGGGCTCGAACCTGCGCGGCGGCTCAGCGCCGCTTCACATCTGAGCCGGGTTCTAGCCCCTGAAGGCGAGAGCCGCTCACGGGGTCGAGTACAGAGCTTTAGTCTTCGTGGATAAAAAGAGATTAAAGGCTAAATTCTTTTTTGGGGTGTGTGTGTGTGCGCGCGTGCGTGCGTGTGTGTGTGTGTGTATGTGTGTGTGTGTGTGTGGCGGGGGTTTATCAATTTTAACCAACTACGAAAATGTAGAGCTTTTTATCCTTTGATGTTCTATATAAAGAGACTCCTATCGGTGGGGGAATTACATGATTTCTGAGCCAACACTGCAGCTACAGTGTGAGGGAAATTATTTAATTAAAAATATATTTTTCCATCTGTTCACATGATCTTTTTAGAAGTACTTAAAAAGCTGACACTGATCCCTTTGGCCTGTTCACCCTGCCCCAAGTTTCAAATACTTTAGCTATTTCGAAGGCCCTTCTATTAATTTGAAGGGGAAAAAAGAGACCCAAATATTTAAATCCCCCAAAACAGTTACTCCTCTGCATCCTTTTTTACCCATTTTCTTTCTTTAAATAGGGACTTTTATGTGATTGACACATTTCACGTTGCCTATTCTGCAAAGCTAGATATAAATGACAAGAAGCGACTCTAAAAATTTTTTTTTGATGTTGGACTACATAACGCCCAAGTGTAAGATGAAATCTAAATAAAATTGTAATCCACCCACCCCCACCCTAACTTAAAAAAAAAAAAACAACTTCACCTGTATTTAAATAGCGTGTCTTTAATTACAGCAGTTGGGGATGCATGAGGCTGAAATGAAATTAGCAGTCATTACCAGTCCTTTAACTCTGTGGGCTTTTGATCAGCACTAAATTAGCTTTCCAGTCCTAACAAAGACTCTACAGCAAGCAGTGGGCTGTAAATAAGACAGCGCGACCTGCCCTCAACACCTTTTCTCTTGTCAATCATAGTTCTATCATTCAGCCCAAGATTAACCTTTATCTACCAAATTTAGAAAAAAAAAAAAAAAGGGAAAAAAGGAACGAAAGAAAGAAGAAAGAGAGAAAGGAGGCGGGAAGGAAAGTCCCCTTACCACCGCATGTCGAAATAACAGAGGTTCCTAAGAGACCCCTTAAAATTGTATTATAATGAACCTGTGTCAGAATCTGCAATTTCCAAATCTTCCCTCCTCACCCCAGTCCGCTGCATTTCTCGAGTGGAGTAAGAGAGTCAGAATGTTGTTCAGGTGGGAAAGAAAGCTTTCCCCCCGAATTACTAATTGGGCATGGGCCACCCTCCATAAGTCAGTTTGCCATTAGCCTCTCCTTCTCTATTACTCTTAACAAAATTTTGGAAGAGGACGAATGTTTGAGGAGAATATATTGATAATTTTAAGGCACGTACATAAGTTTCCTGGATGTAAACAATTAATTTACACAAATAGTCTACAGTTTCTAAGTGCGGGGGATGGGGGGGAGCCCACCAACAGTAACGACAAAAACCCAGCTGCTTTTCTATGTAGAACTGAGAAAGTAAACGTTGGTTTAAATTGCCATTAGAGGGCACCAGAGAGCAAGCCCTATCACCCCTTCGCACAACTTCCCACAGAAGCCCTCCTAGCTTTCAGCTTCGCCATGCTCTGTAATTCCTTCTCTCAGGTAATATTTCCGGCTTATCCTGCCCTCTTGCTTTTCTAGCCTCCTCAGTGTCAATCTCTCATAAAGAACAAGGTGTCGCCATGTCCCTTTCCTTCTCTTTTCACACCCTTCCCCTCAGCCACCACCAAAATAGTAAGATGCCAGATAAAACAGTAGCAGCCCCTTAATGATATATACCTTTTGACTCAAATCACTCTTTCTACTCTGTGTAATCTAGGATGGAGAAGGTTCTTTGGAGAGATGAAATGTTAGAATTTAATATTTTTGAAATGGAAGGCTGAATTTTTCATTTCTGCATTTCTCTCTGGGGGCTCACAGATTTCTTCATTTTCATAGAAAAGGAAACACACACACACCAGGCAAGGCAACTGATTATGTTCAATGCTAAAACTGCTCAGAAGAGAATAAAATAATGTCATTTCATTTCTGCATTTGTTAAAGGAATCAAAATTAGTGTTTAATTCCAAAAGTTAACGCTTTCAGACCTAAGTCTGTGTAAAATGACTGCCACACAGAGTGTATTTCCAGATCTCTTAAAGGTCAAAAGAAAAAAAGAATGAGAGGAAGAGTGAGTTGGGGGGGGTGGGCGGAGAGGAGTGAGCTAGCAGTGAATGTCAAAGTTGGGTTGCAAGCTACTTACATGTCCATGCCAGATCAGGGTGTTGTCTTGTAGCAGTTTGATTGGCAGGTAAAAAAGCAAAAGAACGTGAGGGCTCCCTGAGCCTCTTGTCAGCCCAAGCTTGATCACTTCTCACCGGACAGAACGAGTTGAAGGAGCTTGCAATTCTCCTCTCGTCCTCCATCCAAGGCACCATGAATCCATTTCGGCTTTTCTTCCCCCCAGTCTCTCCATCAGCCTCCTGCCTTCACCCGCTTCGCCTTACACCAGCCTCCAAGACCTAGCCTAGCTTTGCCACTGCAATCCCCTGCAACAAGAAAAATCGTTTATGGCTTAAAACCCCAAATGGCTGATTTTTTAAAAGAGAGAGAGAGAGAGGGAGAGGGAGAGAGAGAGGAGAGAGAGGGTGAGGGGGAGAGAGAGGGGGAGCGAGAAGAATGCACCCAGAGAACAACAAAAAAGTCAGTTATCCTAACACTGCTCTATCCCCCCACCGTACAGAAGAAGAATAAAAAAAAAAGCTTTATGTTTTTTCAGTGGGTATTCAAAGATAATTTGATGCCATTGTTTCTGCTACAGATGGTTCTTTTAAATACAATAACACGGCTCTTTGTGCAGGCTCCCACAATAAAAATCGAAAGCGTTCCCCTGAATAACCATTTTGTTCTCTCTTGTATGGGGCCAACAAAAGATGCCGTGAGGTAATGGGTTCTGTTTATTGAAGCCATAGAATAGGGGTTTGATAAAGATTTTTTTAAAGCAGAAGACCTTGCAAGGTCGGGCTGATCTCTTCATATTTTTTATTAAAATATTTGTCCAATAGATTATTCCTTGGTGCAGCTGCAGGTTTCCTCCTCGATTCTTAATCAGCCCAAACATCTGTCTCTTTGAGGAAGCTTTAAAAAAAATCTGCAATTGTATCAGTGGTGCAGTAACCTTATCAAATCCTGAGTTTTTAGGCTCAGTGCAGGCAAAGGCAATGGAGTTTCAATTCTCTTTCGTTCTGATGGGGTGAGGTGGAGGGTTGAGGGAAGAGGAAACACACCAGCCCCAGACAGAGTAACTGCGGGGGGTGAGGGGGGAACAGGCTTTCCTCCCTACGAACCCCCACCCCCTGTTGGCCATGCATAACTGCACAAGCCAGACACACAGATCACTGAGGACTTGAGATGTGTCTGCTGATCTATGCAAGCTCCACCCGTGCATGCATGTTGGACAGGGGTTAGGCATGTTTTCCTACTATGCTTCCCTTCTTCTCTAGGTAGATCTCCAATCACAGAAAACCTAGGATGGGATCCCAGGGGGAGGACTAGAACAAACTAGAGGTTACTCTTTAGCACCCAAAGGGTCCTACTCTTGGCTCTCTTTCATTTACTATTAGTTAGCTTTGACTCATGGATTGCTATCCTGCAAGGGGACTGTTGGCCACAGCCTTCCTGCTACAGTGCCCCATGCCCTCAACGCTTTTATAACCACCCTGCTTCCCCCTCTGGTTCCACAGGGAACATCTGCTTCCCCTCACAGGGGGAGCCCTGACACCTAGGCTCACCTGAGGTCTGTATCAACTTGAGCCCTGAACCCTAAGGCAATGAGGGTGCCGCAGGAGAAGTGCGGGAGAAGATGGCTAGATTCCTCTGCCTTTCATAGGAATTAATGCCAGGGCTCTCTGGGCCTCCAATAGTCCAAAGTGACAGTAATCCACTTTCATGACTTCTGTTCTGTGTATGTCACTTGTGGCAAGACAATAGTCTGGGGAAATGGCTTTAGTCTTAAAAACAAGTTTTCATTGGGTTCTCTTGCCCCCTGCTTCATTCAGTCCTCCCTTTCTTCCTACAAACCATTCAAAATAAAAGATGAATACTCAAATGAATCTCTTGACAGAACTGATCTTAGCTTCTACTTTCTCTTTTGGAAACTGTAATGCTATTTGTTTACAACTGGTCTGAAATAATCTAATAAGGAATTCTTGGGGACTATTACTTAGACACTAATTAAAGCCTTTCCTGCAAAACCTGAAAAACACAAACAATAAAACAGAAAGTTAAACAGTATTCCACATGGCTGTTTCTCAAAAATTCATTTTATGTCTCAGGATGAACACCTTAATATCAGTTTGAAAGGAATGAAAGTCAAGGCAATACTAAAAAGTTATGTACATCTCTGTATGCTCTGGATCAAGAAAAATGTGTCTGTATAAGTGTATTTTGGTGAAGCAAGCAAGTGGAGAGTGTAAACCAAGAGCAACCTTTAATAGAAGAGGCTGAGGAGTGTTACTTTCCTCACCAGGGGAAAGGTGTGTAGGGGGCATTATGCAAAATTGAAAGTCAATAGTAGAGACACCTCCTGAAACTAAGGTGGAGTGGGAGGAGGCAAATGTAAAATGTTTATTCCAGGGTTTCATAACTTTGCACTACAAAAGTAATCCACTGAAATAAAGGAATGATCTCTTCCTGCTTCCCTTGTCATATTTTTTTGAATGTCAAAATTTATGAAGGAGGTCCCAACCTGCTGAAAGCTATTTTCCTTTTCATAATGAACTGAAAGAAGAATCTTAACTGCTTGTCCTTTTTCCACCAATGGAGGGGTTTGGGACTGAATGTGTCTGTAAGGTAGGAAGGCATCAGTGAGCACCCTGAGGTGTCTAAAGATGAGTAAACCTTACACATTTATCAACTGAATCTATTCAATCCCAGTCAAAAGGAAGTTTAAAATCTCTCAGGTGGCCTCACTCTCTGGTTAAGGATAGAAGGACAGTTTTGTAGGTAAGCCTCCAAAATTTGTCTAAAAAGCTGTAATGCAATCCATTATATCTGACATGCGGGGAGACTTCAGCCTATGACTAAAATGTGGAGTGGGTGACGATGAAGGGAAAGTGACTAACTGTCTTAGTAGGTGCCAGTAGAACCAGTTGCCTTCAATTGGAAAACTGCTTAAAAAAAAAACAAAAAGCAAAATAACCTTTCTGTATCCACAAACTAATTTGACTGGTCAGCTCCCCTCTCGTTGGAGCAAACACACACCACAAAAACAACTCTAAGTTACAGGACCGGCTTTCTGAGGGGGGGGGGGGGGATGGGGGATACGTGTGCACTATTTAGGGGCGTTTATAGGTGCCTCTGAATTGGAAACTTCACTATTCAAAACTGCTTTGGGGCCAAATGAACTCTCCAACTCTACAAGCAGAAAGCCCTACTGGGGAGATGTGTAGGAGGGATATTCCACCCCCACCACCAGACCAGGCTGCATTCAGCAAGAACGACTCAGATTGAGGGAGGGAGGGAGGAAAGGAAAGAAGAAAAAAAAAAAAAAAGGAAGGGAAGGAAGAAAGGAGGAGAGAAGAGATTTGAAAAGAGGATTTAATTGGACTTAGTGGCAGAGGGGATTAGCAAGAGGGGCACTCGGGACCTGGTTTTAAATTGGCGAGTGCTTTTTGGAAGGAAACACTGTACGCATGATCAGGGTCTGGGGTGTTGCAGCGAACCGATGACCATACAAATCAAGAGTTTCACAAGGATGGCACAGATGTCACAAGGATGGCTTTAGCCACCAGCTATCGTGGAAACTAGCCTCGCTCTCGCAGGCAATCCACCATTCACTAACTGGCCGCTCCACTGCTCCACACAGCAAGAAGTCGGACTCGGACGGCCTCCGGCGCGGGCTGGGTCTGGGAACCCTCTGCGGGCGCGGCGCGCGGGCGGGCGGGCCAAGCGGGGCTCGGATGGGAGCGGCCCGCGCGAGATCGGAGGGCGATTGCCTCCCCAGCCTGCGGAGGGTACGGCCGCGAGTGCCTCCAAATCACTAGGGCACTCTGAACGTGTTGCTCCCGGCAACTCGCCCAACATGATTGAGTTATTCACTTAGATAAACCACCACCACACCAACCTGCCACTTGATGCGCACTTAAAAGGACAGGGGAGCGCGGCCAGGCAGACCCTCCGCCTGACACGACTCGGGGAGAAACGTGTTTTAAAATCCAAGCTCTTGAGCCTCTAACCCGGGAGCGCGCGAGAGTGTGTGAAGAGGCTGGGAACTTCGGTTCTCAGAGACTCGAGAATAAACTTCTCGCCCCCCTCTCCTCCCGAGGACAGCCGGGACTGTGGGTGAACGAGTCTCACCGGGTCGGGCTGGCCTTCTAAGTTGGCGGGGCCCTGCGGGACCGGTCTGCCTGACCCGACCGCGCTCGCATTGGAGAGCCGAGGCTCGATCGGCCTGCCGGGCTGCAGAACCCGCACCGGGCAGCGGCGGCATCCCTCGCGCGCCGCCGCGTTTCCCGCGCTCTCTGCCCGTACTTGCCGGCGCGGCCTACAAGGCCCCGCGCGGCCCCGCCTCCGGGTCCCGCTCGGTCTCCGGCTGCGAGAGGGAAGGCGGAGGTTATCTGCCGAGGGACAAGCGGCGCGGACCGAGTAAGTGGAAGCTTGAGTCCCGGGTCGCCTGCAGGCCTGCTTTCCACGCCACCCTTTCCCACGCTGGGCGCCCCGAGGCGCGGGCGGGCGCGCCTGCGTCCCGGACTCTAGCTCAAGCGTGTTGGGACTCGCTCGTACACTCGAGCGCACGGTATGGCGGGTTTGGTTCAATTCCCATTACACCGCGTGTGGAGGCCGAGCCCGGCACAGCCCAGGAAGAGTGGAGAGCCGGGTGTCCTCCCCGGGGCTAGACTGTGGGCATCTCGACGGCTCGAGGGATTCAGGGGCGTTTAGTCGGGAGCGGAGGCAGACCCTCCCAGGGAAGGCAGCTCGCCGGTCTGCGGCCACGATCTGGGAGGCCCACGTGAGAAGCCGAGGCTCCAAGGCGGCCTCCTTCCTCACTTGGTCACATGCCAGGCGTGGTCTTCCTCCCCACTCGTGTTCAAACTTCTGGAACTCTCTGAGGATCCCCCAGTCTTTGTTTTACGTTAAGAAGGGACTAAGAAGGATGTGTTTTTGTAATTAAAGAGGCACGTTGGAGGTAGGAGTAAGGCCTGTGAGTAGCATTCATCAATGGCCTCCTTAAACTTTCTTGAGATACATGAAATGAAGTTATTCATGCAATCGTATGTTTTGTATTTATGTGTTAGCATTTAAAAGTGTTGAACATTTAAGATATGCCACAGATCTGTGACTTTTGAAAAAAATGTCTTACTTTATCAGCTTTAGAGTTTCAGTAAATGGAAATGCCTCTGGTCTTTCAACCTCTGAGGGTAGTGGAATATTTGTTTTGTGTCCCTTTGGCATAGTCATACTAGTACTATGCTCCCAAGATAAAGTAACTTGCGTTTTAGTTCAAATATTATCACCATCTACTGGACTTCAAGAATGACAAACTGAGGATATTCTCCAGCATATACCTTATTCAGTAATGTAGCTACCAGTACGCAGTTGGAATTGATAGGCTTGTAACTGAACTGAAATGGTAGAGTGTGGCTCCATAACACCCTTGAAGACCCAGTGCAAAAGCTGTATGTACATAAATGTTTGAAAAGGTACCTCAGAATATGGTGATTATTCTTTGCTTCTCTATTTCAGAGGCCCAAGGATGGGCAGTTGGTATGGGTAGATTACTGATACATTCTTCTTTATATATACATATATATATAAATGGGTTCATTTATAGTGGTGTGTTTCTGATATACAGTAATCTATTCCATTACTGTATATATACAGTAATATATTACATTATATTAATATACTTTTTCATATTCCTTTCCATTATAGTTTATTATAAGATAATTGAATATAGTTCTGTGTGCTCTACATTAGGCCCTTGTTTGTTTTATATATAGTAGTGCATATCTGCTAAACCCAAACTCCTAATTTATCCCTCATCCCTTTCCCTTTGGTAACCATAAGTTTGTTTTCTGTCTGTGAGTCTGTCTCTGTTTTATAAATAAGTTCATTTGCTGATACATTCTTAAAGAGTAAAAATTGTGAATTTTGTGAGAAAAGGACCATCCTATTTGAAGTTTTGCCTGTGAAAAGTAGTTAATGATTCAAGGAAACTGATTCTAGGGAGAATTCCTGCTTATATCTTCCCTTCCAATCCATTTTTCTAACATTTTTTATTCACTGTTGAAAAAAGAGCAACATTCTATTGGCTTGAGGGTAGTAAGAGGAAAGGACCTAACCTTTAACGGACATCTATTATGTACCAGAAACTTTCTCATATTTAATTTTCATAATCTTATAAAATTGGAAGTATTATCCTCTTTAAAAAAGTAAGGGAAAGATCCAGCTGGTTTAAATATCTGTGGTCACACAGGTGGCAATAGTTAATCTAGGTTTGAAATCTAGCTCTATAATTCTAAAGTCCAGCTCGGTGTATAGAATCTGGTTAACTGAGTCTAAATAGACTCAAGCAAGCACCATTGGTTACTGATTATTATTGCAGGTTCAGGTGGAAACTGTGAACAGTGTGTCATTTATCTTTTTTGTTGTTGTTGTTCTCTCCTTTTTCTAGAACGCAAAGTCTTAGTTCTGGCTCTCCTTAGGATCTTTGGCTCTGAAGAGACTGATTTGAAGCAGGGATATAAAATTCTGTGTCTTTTTCCTGTGCCATACCAAAGTTGAACCTAGAGTTTAAACTCAAGTTTTCTGCATTTAGGTCTCAATTAGCATCAGATGTAAGGCTACCCATAGGCTGGCTTGGTCAAGGTATGATTTCATGAGGATAGACTCAGGTCAAACAAAGTATCACTCTTAAAACTCCAGCCTCAGAAATGAACAGGGTGGGAGGGAAATATAGTAATAACAGAACACATGACTGCTAATTAACCTTATTAACAACTCCAAGCCAGTGAACATTTATTTTTTATTTTCTCAAAGGCAATTAATTTTTTTTGCCTTCTATTAACTACCTTTCCCCCCCGATAATCACCTATATCAAAACCACCCTTTAAAAGGTCAGTAGAAATTATTTTAAGACATTCAAATATAAAAAAGTATTGTTATTTTAATAGGCACTGTGGATAGTTTAATTTGTATCTTGTATTAAATTAAACATATGGTGAACAGGGTATAATAGATTTTCTATAATTTAGCTGCCAATGTGGCAACAGCAGCCAGTTACTCTCACCAGCAGACTTGTCAGTGGTTTGTTTACTAGCTTATTTGAATTAAAATAAAGCTTCGCTTCTGCTGACTGCACATCATTATCTATGAGACCATAATCCTGCTAGCAAATCCTATATCTTCCAGAACTGGCTCTTTTGTTTGGGATTACTGAGAGCTTAGCCTATAACAAAGAGGAATAAGGCATCCCTCTCATCCTCATAATTAAGTGTGGGGACTAATTTAGAAACAAACCCAGAAAGATGTACTATTTGGAGTTATATTTCGATACAGAATGGGAGAGAAACAGGATAGGCCAAACACCTGATTGTTAACAGAATGTTTAAACTATTAAGCAAGTGTACTACAGGAATCCAGCTTGTTAAAATTAAGAGCAACAGCAAATAAGGCATTGATGGCCTTTGCACGGGGCAGTAATTCTGTATGAAGGATCTGAAGGTATGTTTGGGAAGAGGAAGTATTAGGGTGTCAGGCAGGGGAAGATGTGTTGTATGCTTTGTGAATGCCATTTATTTTATTCTTTCATTATCCTAACAGGCTGTGCAATTAATAGTTATTGTTATGAGCAGAGTTATTAAAATACTGAAATAAAAAATAACAAAACACTTTTATTCACTAGAAAAAAATAAAATTGTCTTTGGAAATAGTTAACATTTTACTTTCATGGTGCATAAAATTTAGCAAAAAGAAAAGAATAGGTGATTTCCTGGCTCTTTCCATCCACTCAGCTCAAAACAGAGCTTCATGAATTCTGGTAGCCAATAAAATCTATGTTTAAGGAAAGAACTTAACAACTAGGATGTATATAAAAACAGCTTTTACAATCCACAGTCCATATATAAATGGATGCCTGTTTGTTGAAGAAGAGGGAAGATGCAAAGGTTGATTTGTCAATGTCTTTAAAACTAATTGTCACAGATGGGAATTCTGAGGACCTGTGTGAAACCAAACCAGACCCTGGTGAATTATAAAGCAGGTCCTTAGACTTTAAAAACATTTAGGCAAAGTGACAGTTGAGAACATCTGTTAGCCTTCTGTCTGAGTGTAAACTAGGTGTCGTGGAGTGCACAGCTGTAGGCATTCTAGGCTTTTTTTGCCAACATCTGCCACAGCAGTACAATAATATAGGTAATTATCAACACCTTAGATAAACTGTGTGCCACTTTAATTTTTAGAAAGAGTAAAATTAGTGTTACAGTTCTTGGCAAAAATAATTGAGATGAATATAGTCATTTTTATCAGATGAATAAGTGATCTGATCATTCTTTGAAAAACACATATTTTAAATATTTTCTGCAGCCAATATTGGTATTATGCCATTTTGAAAAGAATAATTCTAAGTCCTTTTTTTTTTTTTAAAGATTAAGTTAGAGAAAGAAAAGTACAAAAAAGAAAAGTATAAGTTAAATAAGAGGGAGGGCAGAAGGAGGCCAGTTATTTGCTATTCAGAGCAACCAAAGGTGTTATATGTCTTGTGATAAAAAGATAGATTTTAATACCACATAATTGTGACATTGATTCCATAGTCATAAAGATTAATAATTTGTTTTATAATGTCAGTATAGCAAAATCTGTATTGATGAAAAATTGCCTTCCTCCACTCTTCTTGCTCTAGAACTTCTTCTCTGTCCTAGAATTTTGCAGAGAAATGGCATATAAAACTAAAATTCACATCTTGCCCTCTTGGTAACTAAAGTTAATTTGAAAGGGTTGGCACATCATATAAATTCAAGGACTGTTCATTCTTTTAATGCCACCTGGGTATGGATCATCTATAGTGCCTTCCTAAGATACTGGGAATTATTGTCTCATATCTGATTCCCTTGACCTGTGCAGTTGTTGTGTTTCAGTCTAAAGAACTCGAAGCAGCAAGACTGTATTCCGAATCACCTGTTCTGGGGAAGATGCCAGTCAATAATGTCTTATTGAAAGACCAGGCCCAGCTAGAGAAAATGAAGGAATTGAGCTGCAGTTGGATTTCATCATCTAAACATGCAATGTAATCTTAACCAATTCATTACACACTCCTTTTGTTTCCACTACAAAAGGGATGTTGCCTCTGTCAGAGGTTGTAATTCCAGTATGTTCAAGCAAAGACAAGGGAGAAATTGAAAAAGTGCTATCAATTCTACCCACAGCCAGGAAGAACTGTAGGGTCAGAAGGTCATTATCACTGTCCTATGTACAGTTCACACTAGACCATGGATAGCTAAATTTTCCACATGACAATAAAAAGGTATAATAAAGGAGACACAGAGAAAATATTGAAAAGGAACAGGAGTAGGAAATCATTCTTAAATACGTTTGATTTAGCACATGAAGAATCAAATGAAGTGAATCTCTATTTTGACAGTAGTTGTGGATGCTTAAAATTATGCTTAGAACAGTCTTTTGGAGGAGGGAAATTTTATTCATGAAAGGCCGCCTTGGCAAAAAATGAGTCACAAATGTCAGCGTTTATAATCTAAAGGTCTGAAAAGGGTCAAATGAGAAAAGAAGGGAAAATAAATATAGATATAAAAGGCAGACAACTTGGCCCAAAAGGAAGGATTAAAAATAAAAGACCATGGAAAAGAAAAATGTGATACTGATGAAGAATATGGCTTATGGAGTTTCTGGGAAGAGTAAAAGAGGATATTGATTCCCAAATAGTGTATTAGGGACCAAATGAAAATTTAGGACCTTGTGAGTGTTAGCACTTCCTAAAGAGAGTTATCAGCTGTAAGAACTTAGTCTTGGAGAGAGAAACATTTAGAAACAATTGGTTAGTAGTATTGTTTTGAGGTCTCTTAAGGTGAGTTCATTGACACTTCTTAATGCCATATTTCTTTATATTGAGGAAAAGTCAATATAGTTTGATGCCTGGAATGAGAGAGGGAGAGAAAGTAACCCATTTCCCAAACAACTTGGAAAATACTTTATTTTTAATGATGAATTCCATTCCTTAAGGATATTACTTTTTTTCCCATCATGTTTTGAACATTTGGGACAGAACAGTAGAACAAGGATATCTGCAACATCAGATATCAGAATGAGCTTCAAAATGATTGGATTAAAAGAGTCTTCACTACAGTGGTGGTTTAAATGAAATACACATGATTTCAGAGTTTATACTATGAATATAAACATATATTTGTGTTTAAATATCCCTCCTTAATTACTTGGTGCTCCTTGAATGATAAGAATAATACATTTTCAGGGTCCATTTTATATGTTGAAAATTATTTGCTCAAAGTCACAGCTAACTCTGATTAACCCCCTGAAATAGAAAGTAGGCTGTCAGCATGCTCTCATCTTCCCTCTTTTGTTGCTATCGCTTCCTCTGTTTGGGCCCACTGCCCTCATCTTCCTTCATTAAGTATCTTAATCCTGGCTGATCTTTCTTAGGTAATGTCCCAGCTTTAGCCTAACATTCCGCTTTTCAAAATCTGAAACAAATGACCAGTAGATTCAACCTAATATACTAATGACTGGTAATAACATTGTATTCTTTCTTCAAAGTTGCTCATTACTGAAGGAGAAAGTGGGCAGAGATCTTAGAGTCATTTTTGTATCTGTGTATCACTCACTAACGTCTTCCCCATAATAAATATACATTAAATCCTAAATGAATACTTGTTGCTTTATGTTTTTCTCCCCACATCTAGTTGTATATAATTGAGACTAATCTTATGTTTTTTCTTTTTAAATTTTATGTATTTATTTTTTAGACTCCAGTTAGGTACAGCAATTAAGCAGGACTGGTCTTCAAAAGTGATATTAATTTTTCCTTACTGACTTTATTAAAAACACATTAAAGGGAAAGTTTAGAAGGAAACTGTCCTCATAATACAACCAACCTAACAATGTAAATAACTTAAATTTTCTGTATTCCTTTCTGATCTTTGGCCCATAGATAATTAAAAATTACATTTGTAGTACACATAGTTTTTTATTTTTATGTTTGCTTAATTTTTTTGTTTTTGAAATTGAATCTGTCATTTAGGGAAGGGACAATGACTTCTCTAAATATTAAAATCTCTAATGATAAAATTTTATACCTTCACAAAAAAAGGAATGTATTTTTGGATTGGGGAGACTTTCAGAGCTCAGTAAGGGCAGTGTATCTGAAAGCAGCTAATCTTTTGTGGTGTAAATCATAGGATCTTCTGTTTTAAAAGAAATTAGAAACATATGATTTTAGGGACATAAAGTAGGTTTTAGAGAAAGAGAAGATCCAAAATGAGATTTAATAGTAGGTATCAACTTCTGAATGTTGATAACTGAAGGTATTTACCTGTCCTAGAGTCTATCTAGAAAAAAAACCTGAGCTTGCTGAGTTTTTCTATCCCTATTCTAAAAGCAGAGTTTGGTCAAAACGGTTTGGATTGGTAGGCCATATTCACCAGTGTAAAGAGAAATTAGTTCTTTAATTATCAATCTGATAAGTCACAATCACTTTTGTAGCTACCCTAGAAAGAAACAGTGGAATGTTTTGTTAAGCAAGGCATCATATTGAACACTTTGCGTGTGTGTGTGTGTGTGTGTGTGTGTGTGTATTTTACCACTGTTAGTCAAAAAGATTTAGAAGAACTGCCACAGTGTGGAGTTCAGACTTGAATGTCCATTACCAGCAAATGGAGTGATTAGAAGAGTATTAGAAAGTAGCACATTAGAAAGATACACTTTAATGCCGTCCATTTCTTTCCACCTACTTTATGACCTTACTATTTGTTGTGATGTTTACATATTCATTGCAAGTAGTGATCCCTTTTCTTACACGTGTGTGTGTGTATGTAGGCTGCCCTTTGACTCCCAATTGCAGAGAATGATTCATTGTGCTATGCAATTTAATCCACTATTTCTTATTAAGTAGGATGGCAGCTAGAGTATTTTCCTTCCTAATATAAAACTAAAATCTTACAACATGTAATATTATCAGTCTAAACATAGGAGATTGCTTCCTTTCTAAAGTAAGTTAAGAGTTCATAACATTATAGAACAAAGCCCTCTGGAATTCTCCCGTTTATAACTCAGCTTATCCTGAAGGGGCCAGAAAATCAGGCCACAGCCCAGACAGAGAAAATTGTGCTACATGGAAAATGCAGAGCTGATTCTCATCTCACACCTGCAGAATCTGCTGTCAGCTGTTCAATTCTAAGTTCTGTGGCTTTTCTCCATTCTTGCCTGTTTGGCTGGCTAATTTGTTAACTCCTTGTTATCTGCTGCAAAGACTGCATAGGGAAATATTTATGGGATCAAGAAAACCACAAGAATGAAAGGGTGATTGAACCGGTTGACTGAATTTTGTGTTTACTTCATTAAGCCATTGCTGACAGTGGTCTTGACAGCTGCACACAGTCCATAGTGGCATCTCAAAATTTGGCCTTGACTCCCTAGCCTAGCTTCCATTCATTCCACCTTCAGCAGCCATCTAGCTATTCCGTACACCATCCTCATTTTATGTTGCAGGCAAAAAGCCAACAAAAATATAGTCACATTTAAAAGCCTTTTAAGCAGTGAGCACCTCCCTCCTTTCCCAATTGTTCCCTGCTTTTTCACATTCCTAGCTAATAGGTTTTTAAAGCAGTTTCCCCAACTCTTTTCCTGCCACATACTGTCTTGCCTGGCATCTATGCAGCAAAAGGCTGTTCTTCAAGAGGCTTTTAAATCCATTCTACCTCTTTGTGCCTTTCAACTGCTAACTCTTCAGGTATGGGCTGTGTTTCTTGCTTAGCGTATTTTGCATTTTCCAAGCCATTCAGAGCAGCTACAGCAAAAGTGAGGATAAAAATATAAATAATAAATACAATCATTTTAAGTGAAGTTTAGGGCCATGTATGCCATTTTCTATTGGCTCAAGGTGTCTCAGTTACCTAGCAAGAGGAACTCTTTAGGAAGCATACAATTTTGAGTTGAAATATAAATAAATTTCTTTTCTCCCTCCCTCCAATCCTTACTTTCTCCTTAAAAAAAATTTTTTTTTCTTATTTTGAGAATTAAAGTCCCTGGGTCAGGATAGTCCCCTGGAGGAGGAAATGGCAACCTACTCCAGCATTCTTGCCTGGAAAATCCCATGGACAGGGGAGCCTGGAGGGCTGTAGTCCATGGGGCTGCAAAGAGTTGCACAAAGCTTGAGCGCACACACAGTAATTCTTGGGGCTTTAGTTTGCTGGATCACCAGTAAACCACAAATTAGACTGTTTTTATCAGTAGAAGGAGAATAAGAAAAAGTATGCAAACGATGAACATTAAAAACTTGAATATTGCGAGCTGGAAAGGATCTAAAGGTCTGTATTTACATTTTTCATTTAATAAGTATTTATTGCCTGTTATGTGCCAGGAATTGTGCTTGGGCCCTAGATATAAAGATGAGTAGAAAATAGTCTTTGTCCTAGAAGAAGCTCACGGTTTAGAGAGGAAAAAGCCCCGTAAATAAGCAGTTAATTAAATACATATTTTGGAAAATAATGCTTTGTGACTTTGCTTGAAATTAAAATGATTTGTTTAGTTCAGAGATAAGAAATCTCAGGCAGGTAAGCATTCTGTTAAAATATGAAGTAAACAGGCCTTTTCCCTCCTGACTACAGAAAATAATTATGACTAGCCCCCCCTTTTTTAATAGTAAAAGTATAATTATTAAACAAATTTTTCTTGGCATCTAGTTGATTTACAAGGATTCCCAGATGGCTCAGTGGTAAAGAATCCGTCTGCCAGTGCAGGAGACATGGGAGAGAGGGGTTTGATTCCTGGGTTTGGAAGATTCCCTCGAGGAGGATTGTTTGTATTCTTCCTGGGAAAATCCCATAAACAGAGGAGCCTGGTGGGCTACTGTCCATGGGGTCACAAAAGAGTTGGACATGACTGAGCATGCGTGTAAGGTTGATTTTTTTTTTTTTAGCGTTTTGTTAGTTTAGGGGTACAGCAAAGTGAATCAGTTATACATATATCCCCTCTTTTTAAGGTTCTTTTCTCATATAGACCATTACAGAGTAGAATTACCTGTGGTGTAAGTAGGTCCTTGTTAGTTTAGCCATCACTTTTAAATACTTGCAATTGTATGTTGTTTTTAGGCCCTACAATGCTATATGCTGCTGCTGCTAAGTCACTTCAGTCGTGTCCAACTCTGTGCAACCCCAGAGTCAGCAGCCCACTAGGCTCCCCTGTCCCTGGGATTCTCCAGGCAAGAACACTGGAGTGGGTTGCCATTTCCTTCTCCAATGCATGAAAGTGAGAAGTGAAAGTGAAGTCGCTCAGTCGTGTCCGACTCTTAACGAGCCCATGGTCTGCAGCCGACCAGGCTCCGCCGTCCATGGGATTTTCCAGGCAAGAGTACTGGAATCAGTTGCCATTGCCTTCTCCTACAATGCTATATGCTTTTCTTCAGTTTTGAGATCAGTGATCTCAAATGAACTGAAGTGGCTAAATGAACTGAAGTTTTCTGAGTAATATAGCCATTATTCAAATACTGAAGTCTTATAAAATATTATTTTTTTCTTGGTTTTGTCTGGTGAATGATCTTTTATAGTAATTTATAGAAAAACTAGATTAGCAAAGGCTCTAAAGGATAAAACTTAACAATTTTTTTTCTTTTTCTGTGTTGCTGCTATACTTGGCACAAACTTTACATTTAGATTATTTTCTCATCATTTGTTTCTAATTGTGTCTCTCTCTTAAAGAAGGGCTCGTGTCTTTATCCTACTTGATACCTTAGTGCGTACCATAATGATCAGCATGTAGGATGAATTTAGGGAGGAATGAAGGCAGGAAAATGTTCAATCTTTTCTTCACCCTGAAGTAATAAACAGATTTTTCAGCCACCTGTGCCACTCTCATCTTTGAAACTACAAGTTATTCTTTTATGTATATACTATATAGCACTTCATAATGTAGCTTTTAAGATGACCTGGTCACTCAACACATTCAGTTTCTGAAGCCACAAGTACCATATTTATTTTTTGTTTGCACTGTTTATCTACAAAAATACAACTAGAATAATTCCATTCAGGTAGATTTGGACAGTAGTGTCGCTAAAGAGGAAGTAACCACATAGTCTTTCAGTTAAAGGCCCAGAGTTCTTATTCTACTCTTTCTTTAAAGGAAGATTGACTTGTGCCAAAGTCACACTTATTTTTGTTTAGAGACCATGCAACAGTTTCGGGCTTCCCTGGTGGCTCAGATGGTAAAGAATCCACCTGCAATGCAGAAGACCTGGGTTCAGTTTCTGGGTTGGGAAGATCCCCTGGAGCAGGGCCTGGCAAACCACTCCAGTATTCTATCCTGGAGAATCCCCATGGACAGAGGAGCCCGGAGGGCTACAGTCCATGAAGTCGCAAAGACTGAGCAACAAATGGATCATGTTGTGATCAGTCATACCTTATGTTGGATTTCATCTCTTGTAGGTAGTTTATAGAATTTATAATCTTCTAAAAATTCAGAATAGGCAACTTACAGAGTATAGGTATGTATGCATTTGAAAAGAAAAACTGTTGGACTTCCCTGGTGGCTCAGTGGTAAGGAAACTGCCTGCCAATGCAAGAGACATGCGTTCAGTTCCTGATCTGAGACGGTCTCACATGCTGTGGAGCAACTAAGCTGGTGCTGCACAACTATTAAACCTGTGTTCCAGAGCCTGGGAAACTCAGTTACTGAGCTCTTGCGTTCTAGGGCCCACGCTCCACAATAAGAGAAGCCACTGCAGTGAGAAGCCAGAGTACCACAGTTAGAGAGCAGCCCCTGTGTACCACGAGATAGAAGCCCGTGCAGCGATGAAGGCCCAGCACAGCCAAAAATAAAGAAAATATAAAGAGGAAAACTGTTACAAACAGCAACCAAAAAGCCAAAAAGCAAGTGGTTTCTAAATCTTCATTAAAGGAAAGAAAACTTTGTTTCTGATGATTTGGTTTCATTGATTTAACATAAGAATTGCATTTATCGACTGCCAGTACTGTAAAGGGTTATACAGGTGCTATGAGGCAAACAAAAATGATTAAGAAATAACCCCTGTTCTCAGGGAACTTTTTTTTTTCTTTAATTAATTTTTATTTTTTAGTTTGTTTTGCTTTACAATACTGTATTCGTTTTGCTACACATCGACATGAATCAGAGCCCCACACCCTCTCTCTGGATTATCCCCGTGCATCAGTCCCAAGCATCCTGCATCCTGCATCAAACCTGGCCTGGCGATTCGTTTCACTTATGATATCACACATGTTACACTGCCACTCTGCCAACCCATCCCACCCTCTCCCTCTCCCACATAGTCCAAAATGCCGTTCTATACATCTGTGTCTCTTGTGCTGTCTTGCGTACAGGTTTATCATTACCATCATTCTAAATTCCTCAGGGAACTTTTAATCTGGTGAACAAGAAGACAGTACACATGCAGTGTAAAGCAAAATGTGATTAATGTTCCAAGGGAGGTGCATTAGGGAAGTAGTGTTGGAGCTGGACCTTGAAGGTTTTAAAACAGCAGAGGATGTGAGCAGAGAACAGAGCATATTAAGCTCCATGATAGGAGTACAGGGGAAGTGTTGAAATGAAGGCTTGTATCAGTTTAAGGTCATATAGTAGAGACACTTGCATATAAACTGTGAAATACAGACTTAAATTTGGGGAATACTGGGCAGTTATTTTTTAATTTAGAAAATAGAAATGTTCTGTTTTTTTTTAAGGAGGATTAGGTTGTCAGTCTTTTGGAAGGCTAGGTATGAGGGAAGGAAAACTATCAGTGGGTAGCTAAGTTAGAAGTCTGTGATGAGATTCCAGGATAAGAGGCTCATACTGGAATTTGGCTGTCGTGACTGTAAACAAGGAGATTAATATTGCATGAATAGTGTGGCTGTAGGAGCTGCTAAAATTTGTCAAAGTAGAAGTGATGGAAAGCAATAAAAAAGAACCAAGTATGTCACCAAATTTTGGGCTGGGATGACAAGGAGAATGATGGTATTAGGAGTAGAAAGAGGAAAGTCAAGTGGAGGAACTGAATTAGTGGAAAAGATGTGAATTTAGTTTTGATCCTGTTGTATCGGAATTGTTAGTTTCCTCAGGTTGAATGAAGATAGCTATCAGAGTGCAGAGAAGGCAAGGCAGCCCACTCCAGTACTCTTGTCTGGAGAGTCCCATGGATGGAGAAGCCTGGTGGGCTGCAGTCCATGGGGTCGCTAAGAGTTGGACAGGACTGAGCAACTTCACTTTCACTTTTCACTTTCCACTGTCATGGATTGGAAAAGGAAATGGCAACCCACTCCAGTGTTCTTGCCTGGAGAATCCCAGGGACGGGGGAGCCTAGTGGGCTGCCGTCTATGGGGTCGCACAGAGTCGGACACTACTGAAGTGACTTAGCAATAGCAATAGCATCAGAGAGTGATGAAAATGGAGGGACTTGGGAGAGAAATCAGGACTAGAGAAAAAGATCTAGGAATCATTTGCCTTGTAATTATAGTTGAAGCTTTGTGGGGAATACAGTCTCAGAGAGTTAAGATGGTGAGAGAAGAGTTGTTCAGTTGCTCAGTTGTGTTTGATTTGCGATCCAATGGCCTGCAGCATACCAGGCTTCTCTGACCTTCGCCATCTCCCGGAGCTTGCACAAACTCATGTCCATTGAGCCAGTGATGCTGTTCAACTGTCTCATCCTCTGTCACTCCCTCTCCTCCCGTCTTCAATCTTTCCCACCATCAGGGTCTTTTCTAATGAGTCAGCTCTTCACATCAAGTGGCCCAAGTACTGCAGCTTCAGCATCAATCCTTCCAATTAATATTTAAGGTTGTTTTTTTTAGGATTAACTGGTTTTATCTCTTTGCAGTCCAAGGGACTCTCAAGAGTCTTCTCCAACACCACAGTTCAAAAGCATCAATTCTTTTGTGCTCAGCCTTCTTTATGGTCCAACACTCACATCCATACATGACTACCAGAAAAACTATAGCTCTGACTATACAGACCTTTGTTGGCAAAGGTCTCTGCTTTTTAATACACTGTCCAGGTTTGTTGTAGCTTTTCTTCCATGGAGCAAGTGTCTTTTAATTTCATGGCTGCAGTCACCATCTGCAGTGATTTTGGAGACAAAGAAAACACAGTCTGTCACTGTTTCCATTGTTTCCTCATCTATTTGCCATGAAGTGATGGGACTGGATATCATGATCTTTGTTTTTTGAATGTTGTGTTTTAAGCCAACTTTTTCACTCTCTTCTTTCACTTTCATCAAGAGGCTCTTTAGTTCCTCTTTGCTTTCTGCCATGAGGGTGGTGTCATCTGCATATCTGAGGTTATTGATATTTCTCCCCGCAATCTTGATTCCAGCTTGTGCTTCCTCCAGCCCAGAGTTTCTCATGATGTACTCTGCATAGAAGTTAAATAAGTAGGGTGACAATATACAGCCTTGATGTACTCCTTTCCCAATTTGAAACCGGTCTGTTGTTCCATGTCCGGTTTTAACTCTTGCTTCTTGACCTGAATACGGGTTTCACAGGAGGCAGGTCAGGTGGTGTGGTATTCCCATCTCTTGAAAAATTTTCCACAGTTTGTTGTGATCCACACAGTCAAAGGCTTGGCATAGTCAATGAAGCAGAGGTAGATGTTTTTCTGGAATTCTCTTGCTTTTTCTGTGATCCAGTAGATGTTGGCAATTTGATCTCTGGTTCCTCTGCTTTTTCTAAATCCAGCTTGAACATCTGGAAGTTCTAGGTTCATGTACTGTTGAAACCTTGCTTGGAGAATTTTGAGCATTACTTTGCTAGCGTGTGAGATGAGTGCAATTGTGCAGTAGTTTGGGCATTCTTTTGCATTGTCTTTCTTTGGGATTGGAATTAAAACTGACCTTTTCCAGTCCTGTGGCCTGGAGTTGAGTTTTCCAAATTTGCTGGCATATAGAGTGCAGCACCTTCACAGCATCATCTTTTAGGATTTGAAATAGCTCACCTTGGAATTCCATCCCTCCACTAGCTTTTTTCCTAGTGATGCTTCGAAGGCCCACTTGACTTTGCACTCCAAGATGTCTGGCTCTAGGTGAGTGATCATACCATCGTGGTTATCTAGGCCATTATGATCTTTTTTGTATGGTTCTTCTGTGTATTCTTGCCACCTCTTCTTAATATCTTTTGCTTCTGTTAGGTCCATACCATTTTTGTCCTTTATTGTTCCCATCTTTGCATGAAATGTTCCCTTGGTATCTCTAATTTTCTTGAAGAAATCTGTTGTCCTGCCCATTCTGTTGTTTTCTTCTATTTCTTTGTTCACTTAGGAAGACTTTCTTATTTCTCCTTGCAATTCTTTGGAACTCTGCATTCAAACAAAATCCAAACACTTGAATAGAAGATTTTGTTGTTTAGCCACTCAGTTATATCTGACTCTTTTTCAGCCCCATGGACTGTGTAGCCTGCCAGGCTCCTCTGTCCATGGGATTTCCCAGGCTAGAATACTGGAGTGGGTTGTTATTTCCTTTTCCAGAGGATCTTTTTGACCCTGGGATCAAACCCAAGTCGCCTGCATTGGCAGTTGGGTTCTTTACTACTTATCCACCAGGGAAGATAAGCCCATAGGAGAAACAGATAGAGTTGTCAAACAGACTAAACAATATTAGAATTGTGAAGCATTATAGGGACTGAGAAAGGAAAGAGTTTAAAAAAATGAGACGAGATCAATAGCAACCAGAAATGTTCATGTTTCCAAATAAGTTCTCATTGTCTGTGTTTTATCTGGATGTTTTTGGTGTAATATATGTCACAAGTATGTTTTGTGTTTGGAAGGATATATACCAAACTGTTAATAATTGTTAATCTGTTGGAGTTGGAGTTGGATTTTCTCTTTTCATGTCTGTATCAGAGTCTTGGGAGAAAACAGATGGTACTTTCAAATTAGGATAATCAAAACAGTTATTAAAGAGACTGTTTACAAACATGTGGATGAGGTGTTGGGAAACCACAAAAATTAGTGTAGTATCCCAGGGCTAGCAGCAGCAGGGACTGTTAACACCTTGAGGCCCACAAGAATGAAGAGAAGGAGCAATTTCTGGAATTCAGAGACAAAGAGTAGATTTTGGTCAAGGAGGCAACAAGCCCAACAGGGGTGTGAATGCTCTCCTTCCTCTCTTGGATTTCTCACTGCAGACTGCCTAATAGGGAGCTAGAGTCTAGGCAACTTGTCTATACGGGGCAGCCTCCTGAGGCAGAGCAGGGTGGGAAAGGGTCTGGATGGGCAAATAGAAGATATTCGGCACAGACTGCATTGTATGAATTTAAAAATATGATGGTGTCTTACTTCTCTGTTTGTTTAAAAAGTGTGTGTATAATTTTCTGTTTAACTTACACATTCACATAATACAAGGTTTATAAAGTATGTGAGTGTATATATAATGATTAAAAGAAAAAGAAATTATACCTCTCTACCAAAATAGGCTCCCTCACTTAAATGGTTTTCCAGTGGAATTTTACAAAACTTTCAAGGGACAAACAGTATTTTATATATGTTGCTCCAGAAAATGAAAAAAAAAAAAAAAAGAGCAAGAGAAGAGCTGCTCAGTTGCCCAGCTCATTTTATACAAAGCTTTATAATCTTGGTTGTCAAGTCAAGATAAGGAAAATGAAGATATAAGACAATAAGGAAGATACAAGATAAGAAAAGCATATATCTGTTTCATTATGGATGTTGGTGCATTAATTCTAAATACAATATTAGCTAGCCAAATCCAATAGTATGTTTTAAAAAGTACTTTTTTGGCGGGGTGGGTGGGCGCTGATTCCCTGATCAGGGATTGAACATGGGCCCTGCCAGTGAAACCACCAACTTCTGGCCACTGGACTGCCAGGGAATTCCCTAAAAAGTACATATTGATTAAGTAGTATTTATGCCAAGAATGTAAGGATAGTTCAGTGTCAGGAAAATTGTATCTATGTATTTCACTTTAGTATTAGATCAAAGAAGAAATATCTGATGATTTCATGAGTCACATAAAAAGCATCTTATCTATGATAAAAGTTGCAGAAATATTAGGAATATTTAATATTTAATAAATAACAGAATATTAGGAATATCAAAGGACTTCTCAGACAATTTACAGAAAACTTACTGGAATAAATTAGAAGCATTTCCATTGAAACAAAGCAAGAGAAAAATGTTTACAATTTTCACTATCATTTAAACATAATATTAGAGGTCCCACTTGTCTTTTAAGGCAGGATAAAGGTATGTTAGGACTGGAAGAGCAGGTATGATTATCTGTGTAGAAAGTTCAATTGAATGAACATACTGTGAGTAGTAACAAAAGTTTAATAAGATGAATAGAATTTGTATACATCTGTATTTGTTTATCAACTCAAAAAAGTATTCTTTTTAGACAAATTATTATTATAATAAATTTATTATTATTTTAAGAAACATCATTTTTTTGTTTCCTTTAGTAGAAAAATAGAAAAGTACATAAGATTTTAATAAATGGGGAGAAGTACTGTGTGCACTGTTGGTATTATTTAACCTAATAAAGTTATTAATTTTTTCTAGGTATACATGCAAAGTAACTGAAATTCTAGTCAAAATTCTTGAGGATTTTTGAGGAATCCAACAAATTCTAAACTTTATATGGATGGCTGATGGCTCCAACATTTCTAAAACTGTCCATAGAAAAGATAAGCCAAATTGATAGTCACCCTGGTCATCGGATAAGATATGTTATAAATGGTGATGGTGATGATGCTGCTGTTCTTCCAGCAATGTATAAATAAAACAAGTGAGAGCTCAAGAATAGATCTAGGTATACATAAAGACTTATGTGATAAATGTTTGTATCACAAAACAGTTGAAAAAAGACAAATCATTTAGTAGATGATGTGAGGATAACTATCTCATTATATAGAGAAAAATATAAACCTCTAACTTGCATAAAGATTGGCCCCTAATGAAGTGAGAGATCAAGATATAATGCTAGTAGAAGATAATAGAAGAAAATATGAAATAAAATCTTTGTGGCCAAAGGATAGGAAAAATATTTTAATTTTATTGAAGTGTAGTTGATTTACAATGTTTATTAGTATTAGGTGTATAGCACAGTGATTCAGTTCATGTGTATATATACTTTTTCAGATTCTTTTTCCTTATAAGTTATTACGTATACACATATGTGTGTGTGTATATATATTCTTTTTCAGGTTCTTTTTCCTTATAAGTTATTATAAAATATTAATATCCCTGTGCTATGCAATAGTTACTTCTTGGTTATCTATTTTATATATGGTAGCATGTATATATTAATCCCAACCTCCTAACTGATCCCTTCCTGACCCTAGAAAAAACTTTTTTTTAGAAGCTCCAACTGTAAGTCAAAAAAGAGTGGCTGGATTTGGTTACATCACAGTTGAGGATTTTGTTCAATACAGTGTTCCATAGATGAAGTTAATGAATAGATGTTAGATTGGGAAAGGATATTTGCTGTATTTAAAACCAGCAAGGGATAATATCCCCAAAGTGGAGGAACCTCTTAAATCAACATGAAAAATACGGAGAACCCAAGCAAAAAACTCTATATAACAGAATGAACAGGTAATTCAAAGATGTCTGAGTAAATAGCAAATGTATGAAAAGCTGCTACAGTTCATTTCTAAGGAGGTGAAGTGCAAATTAAAGCAATGATAAAATATCTTTACAAGATTGGCATTTGAATGGCAGCAGTTAGAAAGGTGAAAGAAAAGTGAAAGTGAAGTTACCCAGTCATGTCCGACTCTTTGCAACCCTGTGGACTGATAGCCTACCACGCTTCTTCATCCATGGAATTTTCCAGGCGAGAGTACTGGAGTAGGCTGCCATTTCCTTCTCCAGGGGATCTTCCCAACCCAGGAGTCAAACCCAGGTCTCCTGCACCGCAGACAGACACTTTACCATCTGAGCCACCAGGGAAGCCTTAGAAAGGTAGATAATACCAAGTATTGGAGAGGATATGGATAGGGGAGATTTTTGCACTGCTGATGAGGTTTCTGTGGTGGCTCAGATGGTAAAGAATCTGCCTGCAGTGCAGGAGACCTGGGTTTGATCCCTCGGTTGGAAGATCCCTTAGAGAAGGGATTGGCCACCCACTCCAGGATTCTTGCCTAGAGAATTCCATGGACTGAGAAGCCTGGAAGGCTACAGCCTATGGAGTTGCACAGAGTCAGACACAACTGAACAGAGCAGTGAGTGATGGGGATATAAATTGCACAGTCATATGCATAGCAGTACTGCTCGTGGGTCTATTTTTCCAGAGAACTAGCAAAAGTTTTAGTGAGTACATGTTCATGGATATTATATTACTGCAAATGGAGGTAGAGAGTTAGATACATCTGAGATTATATGCATGGATGTTATAATATCACTAGTGTTGGTAGAGAGATGCATCCAATAAATAATTTTAATAAGTAAAATAGAGTGGATGCATACTATGAGGTGCTATGCAGCAGTAAGAAGCAATGAACTCATTGATCATGAGAATTTTAAAAACAATGAAAGAAAAAATAGAAAACATAATGAGTTATAGCACAAATGCTATTTATTTAAACAGAACACACACAGTTCTTTGCAAAACAACTATATCTGTTTTATAATGCTATACATATTTAAAGATATATCTATTTTTATAATGCTACACATATTAAAGATGTATCTATTTTATAATGCTATATATATTTATAAAGATATACTATTTTATAATATTTTATAGTAGTATTTTATAATACTACACATAATTAAAGATACATGCTAATCTCTTTAAAATGGGTTAATACTCGGAGGAGGGAATTGAGGTGCAAATTGAATAAAGAGCGAAAAGTAAAGATCAAAGTGAAGAAACAGTAAAGCAAAGGAAAGGGATCTTGCATGGACTAGTGATGACAACATGTTGAGAAATTAAGGCCACAATTAGATGCTGTCTGTGTGTCTGAAGTTCAAAATCTAACAACAGATCAAACACTTAGGTGGTTTTTAGTCTTTTGCAACAGTGGCTATCTTTATCATATATTACTTTGTAATTAAAAATGAAATATTTTTCTTGTACTATGCATTTCTTAGATGTCTTCTCTAGTCTTGTTCTTTTCTGAAGTACTTTAGGCAGAAGTAAAATCATAGTTATGTGCCTGGCAAGCATAGAGGGTATTCACATGAACTGCTTGACTGATCCTGAGAGAAAAACACTATTTAAGCAACTTTCAAAGATTTTGGTCTTGGGATCTCTTTATATTCTTATTATTGAGGATCCTAAGAGCCCTTGTTATTTACCACATTAGAAATAAAAATGTTAAATATTTAATAATTTAAAAATAATCATAAAACATAAAATGTTAACATAATATTTTAAAATGAAAAATATTTTGCAGTGCAAACATTTAGTGAGAAGAGTGGCATCATTTTACATGTGTACAAATCTCTAATGTTTGACTTAATAGAAGACAGCTGGATTCTCATATTTGTTCTGTATTCATCTCTTGTAAAATGTTGTTTTGATTGAAATATATCTAGAAAATCCAGCATCACAGATATGTAGTTAGAAAAATGAGGGGTATCTTAACAGCCTTTTCATTTAATTGTGGATATTTGTCTTTGATATTGCACCAAAGCTCGACAAGTGGTAGTTTCTTGAAGGTGATTTTCAATCACCTTCTGAGATCTGAAACTATTATCAATGAACATTTTGTAGTTTGTTATACTAAACTTACTGGTGTATCTGTACTTTGATGAATCTTTAACCATGCATGATTTTGTAATTTCATGCATTGGTCAGTTGGAAAATTCTGCTTTACTGAGTTATGTATCAGTATTTTGTTGTTTAGTTACTCAGTCGTGTCCAACTCTTGTGACTCAGTGGATTGTAGCCCACCAAACTCCTCTGTCTGTGGGATTTCCCAGGCAACAATACCTAGAGTGGATTGCCATTTCCTTCTCCAGGGAATGTTTCTGACCCAGGGATTGAACCCAAGTCTCCATATTGGTGGGTGAATTCTTTACCAATGAGACATGAGGGACCATATACAATTTTAAAATATGACATTTGTTAATTATAACACTGATCTCATCAGAAAAGTGCTTAAGTATTGGGAAACTTTGAAATTCCCAGCAGTTGCATACAGGTTTTCCAGAATTTTAGTTTTCATTGTAAGTTATCATTGGCAACTGTCAGTTTTTCCTCTTCAGGTTATAGACTCCTTCTGAGAAAATACACAATACCCAAGTTTGAATAAACCGTAGTTTGTCTGCAATCTTTTCTTTCAGATAAAAATGGTGTTCGATGAAAAAAGGTACTAGTAGTTCAGCTTGCAGCTCAGGTACAACACACAGTATCGTGAGATATACATAGGCCTTTCTTTGGAGTGCAGCAGAAGTGTTTTGTGTATATTTCCCATTTTATAACAGAATATTAAAAAGGCTTGTACAGAAGGGTTGAAATTTAGTAAAACTAATAATTTCTACTCACTCATTGAGGACATTCTTAAATGAATCTGTCTTTCCTCCTAGCATGGTGCTGAATGACAAATGATAGAATGGTTTTGTGCCACTATCTTTTTTTTTTTTCCATATATTATTGTGATGTGGATTACATTATTTTATTTATTAAACTATACTTGATTTCCAATTTGTGTTAGTTTCAGGTGTAGAGCTTCAGATTCTTTTCCACTTAGGTTATTATGAGATAATTGAATATAGCACAGAAGTGTGCTATACAGTAAATCCTTATTTATTTTATATATAGTCTATATATTTATTAATCTCCTACTCTTAATTTATATCTCCCTCTCCTCTTTTCCCTTTGATAATAAGTTTATTTTCTATGTCTGTGGATCTATTTTTGTTTTATTACTAAGTTGATTTGTGTTATTTTTTTAGTTTCCCTGTATGAATGGTATAATATGGTATTTGTCTTTCTCTTTCTGACTTACTTCACTTAGTTTGATAATCTCTATCAGAATCAATGTTTCTGCAGATGGCGATATTTCATTCTTATGACTGAGTAATAGTCCACTGTGTATATGTACCACATCTTCTTTATCCATTCATCTGTTGATGGACATTCTAGGTGCTTCCATGTCTTGGCTATTGTAAACAGTGCTACTGTGAACACTGGCGTGCAGTTATCTTTTCGAATTATTTTTTGAGTTTTATTTTTTTCTGATATTTGCCCAGGAATGGGATTGCTGGATCATATAGTAACTCTATTTTAAGTTTTTAAAGGAACCTCCAGATGGTTTTCTGTGGTGGATGCAACCAGTTTACATTTCTCACCAACAGTGGAGGAAGGTTACTTTTCTCCACACCCTCTCCAGCATTTATCATTTGCAGAATATTTGATGATGGCCATTCTGACAGGTTTGAGGTGATAGATACCTCATTGTAGTTTTGATTTGCATTTCTTTAATAATTGGTGATGTGGAGCATCTTTTCACATGCCTGTTGATCAACTGTTTGTCTTCTTTGTGGAAATGTCTGTTTAGGTCTTCTGCCTATATTTTGATTGGGTTATTTGTTTTCCTGTTACTGAGTTGCATGAGCTGTCTATTTTGGAAATTAATCCCTTCTTAGTCACATCATTTGCAAATATTTTCTTCTAGTCATACATTGTCTGTATATCTACCACCATATATTTTGTTTTGAAAAAAACTGAACATGTTACCCATTACATTTAACAGATTTTTTTTAAATTAATTTTTATTTTTTTTAGTTTGTTTTGCTTTACAATACTGTATTCATTTTGCTACACATCGACATGGATCAGCCAATACTGCGATTCATGGGGTCGCAAAGAGTTGGACACGACTGAGCGACTGTACTGAACTGAACTAAACTTCCCTTCAGGGGGCCAAAGTATTGGAGCTTTAGCTTCAGCATCGGTCTTTTCAGTGAGTATTAAGGACTGATTTCCTTTAGGATTGACTGGTTCGATCTCCTTGCTGTCCAAGGGACTGTTGAAAGTCTTCTCCAGCACCACAGTTTGAAAGCTTTAATTCTTTGATGCTTAGATTTTTTTATGGTCCAACTCTCACATCTGTACATGACTACTGGAAAAAACCATAGCTTTTACTACATAGACCTTTGTCAGCAAAATGTTGTAACTTTAGCTAAGCTAGCACCCACCTAAATCCCTATCCTCTCTAGCGCTGAGTGGCCACTAATCTTCATCCTGTTTGTATAGATTTCCCTAGTCAGTATATTTGTATAAATGGAATCATATAATATGCAGCTTTTGTGACTTCTTTTTTTCATTAACCTAAAGTTTTCAAGATTCTTCCACAGTTATAGCATATGTCAGAACCTCATTTTTTTTTTTATGGTGGAATACTATTTGATTATATGGATATACCACATTTTGTTTATCCATTGATCAGTTGATATATCTTTGAGTTGTTTCCAGATTTTGGCTGTCGTAAATAATGCTGCTGTGAACACTGATGTTCAAGTTTTTGTGTTGACATGTTTTCATTTATCTTGTGTGTATACCTAGAAGTTGAATTTCTGGTTCATAAGGTATTATGTTTCATCCTTTGAGCTACTACCAGAGTTTATTGAGCAACTATCAGAGAAGTTACACCATTTTACCTCCCCTCCAGCAATGCATGAGGGTTCCAATTTTTCTATGTTCTTGCCAACACTTGCTGTTATCCATCATTTAATCTTAGCCATTCTAATGTGGTATGAAGCAGCAACTTATCCTTGTTTTGATTTGTATTTCCCTGGTGGCTAACAGTGTTTAAAGTCTCTTCCTGTGCTTACTAGCTATTCAGATCTATTCTTCTGAGAAATTCTGTTTAGCTCCTTTGTCAGTTTTTAAATTGGGTTATGTTTCTTTTCATTCCCGTAAGAATTCTTTAATTCCATCTGATTACATATTCCATGAATAGATATCATCTCGTTCTCTTCGCTAAATGTGTTGAGCTATTTCTTTTTTCCAATGGCTAAAAGACTTTTTATAACTTTGGTTTCTGTGTGGTAAGCTTCTGCTTTTCTGGAGAGTGTCAGAGATTTTTATTGCCTTCCTTAAGGCTTCATGACATGACTAAATAAACCAAACACAATTCTTTTCTGCACTAGTAGTTAGAGTTTTCCAACCAGAATAGCTTTTATTGATCCCTAGGGTACCAGCTAAGGGAGAATGACAATGAGTTGGAGAGCTAGGTAAGCTTCTAAAGTGATTACAAAATTTTAGCATTTTCCTTTCACATGCTTCTAATTCCAGTGAGTTTTGCATGATGACTTTCAAATGTTATTTTGTATATTGTAAGCCCAGACAAAAAGCAATTTATTCCTGAACTTTACAAAATTAATTTAATCATGGTTGAGCATTCTGTTGTAATTTGTGTGCATTTGGGATTGTAATAAGAATTCTTCTTTGCAATATAGATATTTTTTCATGAAACTTTTATGAGCCAAATAAATTACATCAATATGTATGGGAAACAACAGTTCCTTAGTATCACTCCCTGCTGACCCCGTGGTAAAGAACCTACCTGTTAATGCAGGAGACTTGGGTTTGATCCCTGAATGGGGAAGATCCGCTGGAGGAGGAATTGGAAACCCACCTGGGAAATCCGATGGACAGAGGAGCCTGACGGGCTACAGCCCATGGGGTCGCAAAGAGTTGAACGTGACTGAGCATGCGCAGGCACGCCATGCAAGACAGAAAGCGCAGTGACCCTGGCGGTTCCTAAATCTGTCTCAGGTCAGGCAGACATTTCAGATAAATGGGCAGAAAAGGAAGACTGAGAACCCACCCCAACAAAGCTCTAACAGCATCAAGGCATGAGCAGAATGCACCTGTCTTGTCCTGGTGCTGACATCACAGTTTCTCAACCTGGGGGAGGGTGAGAGTACATTGTTGGAAGTGTTAGAGAAAATAATTGAAAAATCCATTCCCTTGTGTCAACATTATTCCCTTTTCTGGGATGACTGACACCTTTCTGTGTTTTTAAAATAAATTATAAGAACAGGCTCAATAAACAAAACAAAACCAGAAAATCATAACAAGTAAAAAAGAGAAGATGGTAAGTTATTTTTCTCAAATAATTTCTAGAGAGGCCTGGACCCTGTCAGGTAGGGCAGGGCAGGTGGCCTCTGTCTCTGGGAGGCAGTGCACCCAGCTACCATTTGTGGTTCTGTTACAAGAAGCAAAGGGGAAGTGGATGCTGGAAGAAGCAGCTATACCCTTTGCCTTACAATGTGATCTTGAAATCCACAAGCACATGTGGCCTTTTATAATTGTACTCCTGCACCCTCTGAGATTGCTTCGGAAGGGTGAGTTGAGTAGGCATTATAGATGTACTTACCAACCATACTGGTGCTTTTTCGCTAGCTCCTTTTTTTTTTTTTTTTTTTTTAAATGTATTTAGTTTTAATTGGAGGATAATTGCTTTACCATGTTGTTTTGGTCATACATGAAAATGCATCAGCCATAGGTACACATATGTCCCCTCCCTCCCACCTCCCATCCCATCCCACCCCACTAGGTTGTCACAGAGTACCAGTTTGAGCTCCCTGCACCACACAGCAAATTCCCATGGGCTGTTTGTTTTACATGTGGTGATGTGTATTTTTCCATGCTCCTCTCTCAATGCGTCCCACCCTCTCCTTCCCCCGCTGCGTCCGCAATTCTGTTCTCATGTCTGGGTCTCCGTCGCTGTCCTGCAGTTAGACTTTGCCAACTTAACCACTTTTGTCACCTTTCCTTTATAATCATCTCAAGATATTCTACCTAAAACTACAGACTTAGCTTTGAAATCCTTACAGTGGAAAGGGTTTCATGATCTAGGACCAAGCTCTTGGGATCAGCATTGAATCAAATCATTTCTAGCACTGGGTTTTTCTCTCTTGTCTCCAAGTGCTGTTCTCATTTTATATCCAGATTTAGTCAGTGAATTCATCTGTGTGTGTGTGTGTGTGTCTTTACGTTTCTCTCTCAATACAGCTTACAGTCTGTGTTATAGAAGGTGGTGGAAAGGAGTGGTCTTGCCTTGTTTTGACCATAGGGTTTAATGTTGCTTCTGATGATTCTGAAATTAATCAAAAAGTTTTTTTGCCAGCTTTGATTTTTAAAATTATTTAGAAGTCTGAATTATACAATATTTGCCTTCTTCCTTTCTCTTTAGCTACTCAGGGTAAAATGTCCCTCTTTAAATATTAACATTAAATTATTACTCTTGTGTTCAATAAAGAAGGCTTACACATGCAAATCTAGGGACTGGGCTGTGTGGTGAGCAACAGTGTTTTGAAGAAGACCATAATTTCCTTGTACATTTTCAAACCTGCAAAGAAGGTGGAGGTAGAGAACAATATCCATTTCTATTTGTGAAAAGAAACGCCTCATTTGTTCATTACTGATGTCTTTGATTAATCTTGAAATGCGTTGACGGCACAATGATGAGGTTGAATACCTTTTGCTTATTGCAGTAATTTGTAATCATTTACAAGGTTGCTGAGTAATAATTTTATTATTGTTGTGAGTCAATTAGGAAACAGCAATTGCCAACTGTTTATCCCTTATAGTACCATGTAAAGAAAATTATGATACCAATGACAGTTTTCCTTCAAATGTTGGTCTTTAATTTGCAATAGCAGAGAATGCTAACAGCTAATGGAAGACTGCTTAAAGCTACATTCCCCCTCCCCCCTGGATGGTCATAAAGGGACTGCTATCTTCCTATAGCCGAAGTAGCATTCATTTTGTATTCTCTATGATTTTAAACATTTTTGTTTCCTCTTTGTGTTCTGCTTATTCCTTTTCCTACATCACCTTTGAAAAAACAACTATCAAACTGTCATATATTTAATTTTGCTAACTATATGTCAGCAAATCATACATGTTGATCACCTTTTGGTTTGATGTTAAGACACTATTTCTGCCTTCATTTAAAAAGTAGATGACTAGTTTTAGCTTAGAAACATAACGAACTGGAAAAAGATCAACACAGCTACCCCTACAGTAAGAAAAAAGCTGGATAAAGTATAAATCAATGACTTTTCTTAAATCCACCAGAGAACTGGGATTAACAGAGCCGAGGCCCAAATAATATATATTATATGATGCCATTTACATGACATACTGGAAAAAGCAAAGCCACAGAGATGGAAGACAGATCAGTGGTTGCCAGGGAGGTTTGGAGATGGGGTTGACTATGAAGGAACTGCAGGAGAGAAGTTTTAGAATGATAGCAGAAGGGTGAGCAACTACTCGACTTAGTTTGTATTTGTTCTGAATTTCTTAGTTTATGAATATTCTGAATTTACAACTACACAGCCTGCATGCCAGTTCCTCTTACATCCAGGCAAACCAAGGTTGTCGGTGATCCTAGATGAAGTACCCTATATGATACTAGCTTGATAGATACATGACTCTACCCCTGTCACAACCCACAGAATTGGACATTACAAAAGGTGAATTTTACTGTATGAAAAACAAGTTTTAAGCTCATGTATGAGCTCATGTATTAAGAGAAGTTGATGAGTGAAGATAAAGAGCAAATATGTGGAGTTTTTAGGTTCACATAATAGGAATCTGCAAATATTCGAAGCACTATCATGAAAAAAAAATGCATTAAACCAGGAGCATGATGTAACTGATACCCTTAGGTTTGTGTAGAGCACAGTCTGAACAACTGTGCTCTTTAGCCCTGTATAATTAGACTTAATCATTAAATATCCTGAGGTCTTATTTTCCTTACTCACAAAATGGGAACGTTACAATGATGATGTCTTTTGCATTTATTTATTGAGCTATGGGCTCTGGAATTGATCATATCTGCATTCTAATACTGCTTCCAGAATTTTCTACTTCTGACTTTGGTTAAGACATTCAACCTAACTTTGCTTTGGTTTTCCTTTCTTAAAACAAACATTATATGGAACCTACCTCCATTGCTGGGATAAAGGGAAAATGAGATCATATATATAAAATAGCACAATGTCTGGCACATGGTAAAAATGGATACCATATATTCTCTATTCCAAGATGGCTAGCTTTCTCATTTGACATTTCTAGTTTTTGGACTTACATAATACAGAAGAATATAAAAACTAAAATGCCAAAATAGACTTTTTTTTCCTGTTTTGAAAAAAAAATCAAAGTTGCAATTCTTGTAAATTTAACTTTGTCACCTACATACAAGAATGGAGTTGACAAGAACATAGAAGGGTGTTACAGGCAAGAAATAGTTACATAACAGAAAAAGCAGGTACCAAGTGCCTGAACAGTTTGTATTTGTCTGACCTTGGTCGGGCCCTTTTTACCACAGAGCTTAGACACGTCTCCTGTATTAAACATGTGGCAGAATTAAGGCTTGGAGTACTTTCTTCTAATCTACTGCTACAGATCTATAGGAATCTACCACAGTCGTGCAATTAGTGATCTGTTAAAACAGTAAGCAGGGACTTCAGTTTCCAGTTCCACATGTAAGGAGCTTGGAGATTGTTACTCCATCCTAGCAATAAATAAAAGGCTACATGTTCTGAAAAATCAACAATTCTTAGATCCATAAGAGGGGAGAATGCAATGATAAATCACTGTCCCCAAGATTGGAGAGACAGGTGAATACAGGTCATCCAGACTTATCAGAGCAGACTCTCAAGCAGAGACCTTCACAAGAACCAGTGTCAGGGTAGGAAAACCTGAAATGTATTGATGAGTTGCTAGAGGCTCGATAGAGACGATGCTCAGAGTTAAAAACTCCAGGGGAATTCAGCCATAGGAGGGATCCCATGAGGTTGTGAGGTTTATCTCCAAGAATTCTACCAGGTTCCCACAGTAAACGCTGGGGAAAATCCCCTTGTGCTTCCATCAGAGAAGAGGAAGAAGGAAACATCCTGAAATATGCCAGAGTGCTCTGTTCACAGGTCTACCATCAGGAGAAGGTACTGAACCAGAGCTCACATGATAGGGTGTTGTCAGAGCCTGTCTGACCTGGTGAAGGGAAATATCCGACTCAGGCCCACTCTGACCATCCTGTCCCACCTGAGGCGGGGAGAATGAAAACCTGAGGAATACTTGTGAAGTTCACAGTCCAGAGACAGAGGCTCATTAAAGGACTGAGACATAATCTTAGGGCTATAGTATGCTTTCCCAATTCCACACATCACCACCACACTACTAAAGGCCTATTTACAGCTGTTCCTTTTACCTGATAGATCATGTATCTATCACACATGTATCTGTGTGTATGTGTATATATACATACATGCACACACACACTTATGTATGCTTATAAAGTGAAACATCTAACAAAGGCAGATTACACATTCTTCTCAAAGCAGTCAACAGGAATGGCTATTGCCATTGGCTTATTGCCAGTCATGGTCAGTATATATACCTATATTGCACTAAGTGGGGCCATGCACAACACTAGTCGTTATTTTAACAAGTCCTATCATTGAAGAGTTCCCAATTCAGCCAGAGGGAATGGCAAGTGGATACATACTTCAGTTCAGTTCAGTTGCTCAGTCGTGTCCGACTCTTTACGACCCCGTGAATCACAGCACGCCAGGCCTCCCTGTCCATCACCAACTCCCGGAGTTCACTCAGACTCACGTCCATCGAGTCAGTGATGCCATCCAGCCATCTCATCCTTGGTCGTCCCCTTCTCCTCCTGCTCCCAATCCCTCCCAACATCAGAGTCTTTTCCAATGAGTCAACTCTTCGCATAAGGTGGCCAAAGTACTGGAGCTTCAGTTTTAGCATCATTCCTTCCAAAGAAATCCCAGGGTTGATCTCCTTCAGAATGGACTGGTTGGATCTCCTTGCAGTCCAAGGGACTCTCAAGAGTCTTCTCCAACACCACAGTTCAAAAGCATCAATTCTTCTGCACTCAGCCTTCTTCACAGTCCAACTCTCACATCCATACATGACCACTGGAAAAACCATAGCCTTGACTAGACGGACCTTAGTCGGCAAGTAATGTCTCTGCTTTTGAATATGCTGTCTAGGTTGGTCATAACTTTTCTTCCAAGGAGTAAGCGCCTTTTAATTTCATGGCTGCAGTCACCATCTGCAGTGATTTTGGAGCCCAAAAAATAAAGTCTGACCCTGTTTCTACTGTTTCCCCATCTATTTCCCATGAAGTCATGGGACCAGATGCCATGACCTGCATTTGGAATGCTGAGCTTTAAGCCAACTTTTTCACTCTCCTCCTTCACTTTCATCAGGAGGCTTTTTAGTTCCTCTTCACTTTCTGCCATAAGGGTAACGTCATCTGCATATCTGAGGTTATCGATATTTCTCCCAGCAATCTTAATTCCAGCTTGTGTTTCTTCCAGTCCAGAGTTTCTCATGATGTACTCTGCATAGAAGTTAAATAAGCAAGGTGACAATATACAGCCTTGACATACTCTTTAAGTGATAATAAAAGAATCCAAAGAGCCCCTTGGAGCAAAACGAGAAGAGGACACACTTAAGATATTATGCACATATATGTTTACTCTCACAACATTTTGTGATTGAGTTTGTGAACTCAGAAGCACCTGCATACTGAACTTACCCCAAATAAAATTATATATTTCAAACTGAAATATAAGATAAAAAATCTTGTCTTTCTTCATAAAAATTGAAAAAAAAACCTACATAAGCATGAAGTCACACCATGAAGAGTTATTATGTAAATGCATACAAAACTGTGACCAACCTAGACAGCACAAAAAGCAGATACATTACTTTGCCAACAAAGGTCCATCTAGTCAAAGCTACAAAGCTGTGGTTTTTCCAGTAGTCATGTGTGGATGTGAGAGTTGGACTATAAAGAAAGCTGAGCGCCGAAGAATTGATGCTTTTGAACTGTGGTATTGGACAAGATTCTTGAGAGTCCCTTGGACTGCAAGGAAATCCAACCAGTCCATCCTAAAGGAAATCAATCCTGAATATTCATTGGAAGGACTGATGCTGAAGCTGAAGCTCCAATATTTTGGCCATCTGATGTGAAGACTGACTCATTGGAAACGACCCTGATGCTGAGAAAGATTGAAGGCAGGGGGAGAAGGGGACAACAGAGGATGAGATGGTTGGATGGCATCACTGACTCAATGGATATGAGTTTGAGTAAGCTCTGGGGATTGGGGATGGACAGGGAGGCGTGGCGAGCTGCAGTCCAGGGAGTTGCAAGGAGTCGGACATGACTGAGTGACTGAACTGAACTGATACAGTGTACATATATGTTTTTACATGTTCACAATATAATTATACTATATTTTAATATAGTATATATTTTACAGATATATTTTAATTTATTGGTAAATATCAATATATTTGATATTTTGCTATATATATATTTCACATACCTATAAATTTAGTGACTTTGCATATTTATATTTATATGGGTACAAAATATTAATATTTTATATTATCAGAGCATAAAATTATATAAATATGATACAATATACAAGTGGAAAAAATATAAAAAGTGAACCCGAAAATCTCTTGATATAAAATTGCCAAGGCACAATCAGGGAATATTTGAATTATAAGGAGAACTTAGTAGCCTCTAGTTCAAGTCTGTTTCAGAAATAGAAGTCCCATTTACTGTATGTCTATTAGTTGATGACCCAATTATGCTTGAATATCTTCTTTATGAAAAGCTCATTCCTTTATCAGGCTGCCTGTCCTAACACAGACTAGCTCTAATCTCTTGGAAGATTTACTCAAATTTTCTGTCTTTGCAATGGCTCCAGGGTAACTTAGGTTGGCCTTTTGGAGCAGCTGAAAATATGACAAAATCTTACATATGTATCACTCTTTAATACCTTTCAAGCTGTTTCATATATATTACCTATTTCATTCTTACAGCTCCTAAAAGACCTGCAGAAATATAATTTTCTCAGTTTTATGAATAAACAGCAGAGACCTCTGTGATTAGGCTTCACAAGGGAAAAAATGAATCCCGGTGAAGTGGAGAAATTGTATTTATGTTTGTTTTACAAAATGTTAGATAGCTCTTAGAGTCTTTGGCACTCTCTAAGGGCAGAATTCAGATTAAGCAACTCCCAGAATCCCCTATGGCTCAGATGGTAAAGTATCTGCCTGCAATGTAGGAGACCCCTGATCCCTGGGTTGGGACGATACCTTGGAGGAGGGTATGGCAACCCACCAGTGTTCTTACCTGGAAAATCCCCATGGACAGAGGAGCCTGGTGGACTACAGTTCATGGGATCCCAAAGAGTCAGACCACCGGGGTCCAGCCCCCGCAGGATCCAGGGAAACCCAAAGGTGAAACAGCGTCAGCAATTGTGATTGATTTAGAGAGAGTGAGAGATAAGGAAAGAATGTTGTAGATAGGAAAATAGAGGAGAGAAGAAAAGAAGCTGATGTTCCTTGGTTTATACAGAAAATCAATAAAGGCTCAAGACAAGAGACTTGCACCGTCTATGTGAGGCCACAGGTGCCCTCCTGGTCTCCCGAGGGAGTGAAGACGCAGGACACCTTCCCGTTCAGGTCTTAGAAACCCAGGCAAATAAGTAGACACGGCGGACTTCTGTACTCCAGATGGGAACTAGCCAGAAAGAGAGAGTAAGAGGAGAAAATGATTGACATGGGGAGATCAAGCTGCTTCAATAAGCGAGATCCTTAAGCTTTATTTTTCAAAAGGTACTTATATAATTTTTGGGGGAAATGAAAGATGCAAGGTCATACAGAGTCAGACCAACATTCCAGCAGTTTTGCCCTTATCAAAACCAGGATTTTTTTGCATACCTTTTCTTCAAAAGATGTTGTGTACAGTATCTTCTGGCCTTGGAGGCCTGTGAACATTTTATGACCCTCTTTTGAGGGTCAACCAGAAAACTTATTTTCCCTCAAAGTGTTTTTTCTTTATATTTCTAATCTATGTCAGCCTCAGAAAATGCCAAACAGAGTTACGTTTTTCACAGAGCAAAGGTGCAGTGAGTTACAAGAAAGAACCAATTAGCTCAAAAGTCTGATATGGTTAAATTCAAGGCTACACTTGTTTTTCTTACATTCTCACTATGTTAACTATGCATTCCCAGGTGCACAGTGGATAAGAGATATGGGAACTTAGCAACAAGCATCAGCCCAATAGTGAAATCCTACATCAGCACTACTCCAGTAACTTTTAACTCTTTGAAAGGCTCTATGTTTTAGGATTTTCATGCCTCTCACAGTTGATGAAAGGCATGAAATAGTAAAACAGACAGATTCTGGTTTGGGGGTAGATGCTCGAGAAAGCCTAGGGAGCCCCTTGAGTTCTGAAGCCTTGCTTAACAGTTCTCTTCCACATGACTTTGTCATGGGTGGGATCTCCCATGGTGGCTCCCGGCACAGACTAACACTTTCATTTTTCAAAACCACAACTCAGAGTTGTCTGAGTCCAGATGGTATGGCCTCCCTACTGGCACTACCAAATCAGTGCCTCCCCCTCAGACAACTCCATTCTGACCTGACTTACATGAGTGCATCCCAGGAATGGAATATAAGTCACATGTCTGCACTTTAGTTTCAAGGAAAGCTAGGAAATATGGTTTTTGTTGAATTTTATATGAAGAAGGCAAGATACACAATGTAAGAAAATAGCAAAATGTAGAGAGCATGATTCAATTATTTTGAGCTGTATAGAAACACTGTGATGTCCTAATTTCATTTTTCTGATCCTGAGTTCCCCCTCCCAAATTACCATCTGAGCTTTTCTCTCTTGTTTCTGTACCTATTTAAACCTGCATATGGTGTAAAATTTTCAGTCACTGTTCCTTCCCATAATCTTGAGATAGAGGTGTGAATGAGATCCAGGTTGAGGCAATCAGAACCATTTTCTCTTTTTATTTATTTATTTGGCTGCACGGGATCTTAGTTGCATCACATGGATCGAGTTCCTTGACTAGGAATCAAACTTGAGCTCCCTGCCTTGGGAGCATGGAGTCTTCGCCATTGGACCACCCAGAATCACTTTCTGGAATTTATATGTGAACAGCCTGTCCTATGCTTGGAGCTGGATGCAGAATGAAGCTGCCCCATGACAAGCAGAGCCGAGAGTTCCTGGTAACGGAGAGCCTTGATGGCATCCTCTGAGTGCTAGATCCTGCTGTATATAAAGCCCAGACAGCCTTAGGCTTCTCTGTTTTATGATCTGATAAATCCCATTTTTGTTTAATCTAGTTCATGTCCCACTTGTGTCACTCACAACAGAAGGGACACTGAAAGGACACTAAAAATATTCTATCATCAGTCTGACTTTTAGGCATTTTTGTGATTTTTTTCCCCTCTTTTATCTTCAAAAGTATGTATAGGAAACACAAAGAGGTTTTGCCAGGGGCTCTTCCATCCTCTGTTATATAGAGAGGAATTAATCACACATGGCATAATGGATAAGGTTAATAATAGCATGGTCAAGGTATAGGAGGAATATCAAGGAAAAATGATTAAATGCAGAAAATCCACAAAAGCCATCCCATGCCTTCCACCCACCTCATCACTACCTTCCTGCCCCTCAGTGCCTTTGGCTTCATACTGTTTTTGTGTCAAACCCTTGATCAGTGCCAGAATCAAATCAACTTCAGTCTCTCTGTTGACAGTATTCTAGGATCACTGACAAATTTATAGCTCTTCTCTTTATTTTTAGAATTTTTAAACTGTAGAGTACTTTTTTAGGTAGAGTTTTTATGTTGCCTTTTATGTAGTACTAGCCGTCAAGGTTAACCTGCAAGTTTATGTTCATTTTGTAAGATAGCAATATATTTTTATGGTCTTCACCTGATTTCCCTTTTGGATAGTATTTTCTCTTCCTCTGGTATTGGATTTGTAGATGTCACTGGCTGGTTCATTTACCTTGGAATACTCAGAGGAAGCAAGGTGGGTAGAATTTAACCTTTGACATAATGATTAGAAAACAGCTACTTAGTTTGGAAAACATCTTGATGGCATCAGCCCATTGGTTAATTGGCTCAAAGTCATACATTTTTGACCTTTAGAAAATGGCAGTGTTTCTTTCTGAGTCATCAGCCCAATTACTCTTTTGCTTTAAAAAAACAGAGGTTTCTGTGTTTTACTCAACTTAGAGGAATTACACTGCAGAATTTAACACTATCTGCTCTGACCTACAGTTCTTGCCAATGGCTAGAATCTTCTAACATTTAGTAGAAGTTGCATTAAAAGACTAGCTCATGAGGTAATGACACTGATGAACTGATCTATTCAAAGGTAATAGTTTAATTTGCTGTCCACAATTTATGAAATGCAATGGGATCCCCACTATATCTTAGTGATAGTCTATTTCTCAAGTAACCAGCACAGTTTCTGGCACATAACAAGAGCCAAATAAACAAACATCTATAAATAAAAGTTTATAGCTGTATAAATAAGTAAATGGACAAAAATACAATTGAAGTCGAGTATACTGAGTAATTTTCTACAAACTATGCAATGTACTCTTAGGCTTAAATTGTTATGTTGGATATTTTTTTAGGTGAATCAGAATAAAAAGTATTTCTAGAACCAATAGATCTTTTCTATTTTATGTATATTTCTCTTTTACAATAGATGCTTTCAAATATATTAAATATACTTAGCCTTATTGCTAAAGTACCATTTTGCTATGTTTCTGTTTATTTCATATACAATAGCTGAAATATTATTGACACATCATTTCCTACAGTCTTAATAGGAAAAATGTTAAAGGTTATCAATATAATTATTAAAATTACAATAAGGCATTATGTGAAGTGGCTTTCCTATCTTAGAGAACAGAAAGATAAAGATATTCAAAGAAAGATAAAAGTACAACTCAATTCATAAAGCATCTTCAGAGAATTTGTCTTCTTATATGTAATTAAGATGGTATGAATCTTTCTCATCCCTTTTTTTGGAGAAGGAAATGGCAGCCCACTCCAGTATTCTTGCCTGGAGAACCCCATGGACAGAGGAACCTGGTGGGCTACAGTCTATAGGGTCGCAAAGAGTTGGACACAACTGAGCAACTAACACACACACACACATATATACACACACATACACACACATTATGGAACTTCCCTTGTGGCTCAGCTGGTAAAGAACTGCCTGAAATACAGGAGACCTGGGTTTGATCCCTGGTTGGGAAGATCCTCTGGAGAAGAGAAAGGCTACCCACTCCAGTATTCTGGCCTGGAGAATTCCATGGACTGTATAGTGCATAGGGTTGCAAAGAGTCAGACACAACTGAGCAACTTTCACTTTGTCCCTTTTAAAAATCTACATGAAGAGTGAGAGTTATGTCATAACAGGACCTAGTAAGTGGTAGGCCAAGAAAAGATTCTTGCAAATGCGAGAAATAAAAATGTGTGTATATTTATGTACTTTGAAAAATCCCATCAATTCACTCAAAATAGTGTTAATCATTTTGTAAAGTGATTGTATTTATTATTGTTCTTAAATCTCTTTTGCATTGGTTTTCATTTCTTCAGAATGAAACTGTCCGCCTATATAGGAAGCTCACAGCTTACAGCTGAATCACATTGAAGTGCAAGTATCTTTTTGAATTTTAGTCTTGTCTGTATGCCCAGGAGTGGGATTTTTGGATCATATGGCAACTCTATCTTTAGATTTTTAGGAACCTCTATACTGTTTTCTATAGTGACAGCACCAATTTACATTCCCACCAACAGCATAGGAGGATTCCCTTTGAGAGATTATATTTAAAGTGCTTAGCATACTATCTGACATAGTGTAAGATTCATTATAAGAATAATATTTATTATTAACATAGTACATAGATAAAATCTTATAGGCTGTGAAATAGTGGTAATATCTGTTTTCTGAAAATTTTTACAAATAATTTGAATTATTAATTTATAAGTTAACAAAATAAAAGACTTAATCCCATTTTTCCCAACTCTTTGAAAAATTTCACACATGCAGAAAACTTTCCAGAATATTACAATGACCACCATATAGTCACAACAATTTGCCAATTGTTCACATTTTCCACACTAACTGTATCTCTCCTTCTTCATATTTAAATATACTTGCATAAATCTCCTACAAACAAGGGCATTCTGCCTCGTACCCTCAGTGTCTGGCTCACATTCAAGGTGCCTGACATTGATCTGCTACTATTATGTAACATACAGTTGATGTCAAATTTTCCCAATTGCCAAAATAAAGTTCTTTATAGCTATTTTATTTTTATTTTTACTTTCATTTTTATTTTGGTTTTAATAATGTTCTTTATAACTCCTATTTTATTTTGATCTTTATAACTGTTTTCTTTTCCTTTGGGGGAGGGGAACTAATCAGGGATCATTATTTGCATTTTATTGTCATGTTTCTTTTGTCTTTCTTATTCTAAAAATTCTCAGCATTTTTTTCCTCTTCTTTCATGATAGTTGATTTGAGGTCTATAGATCAGTTGTATTACAGATCGTCCCTTAAGTTGACTGTCTGGTTGTTTCCTGGGCCCAAGATTCAGGTTCAAATTCTTGGCTGGATGGTCTGAGTACCACGTAACTGATGCTGCTTCCTTCTCAGTGCCTCAGGCAGGAGGTATACAATGTCTCACTCCTTGTGAGGTTCAGTTTGATGTCTTGGAGTATCCATTAGATTTCATCACCTAGGTTCCTCTGTCTCCCTCCTAATTAATGAATAATCTATGAAGTGACAGTGAGAATTTGTATGTCCTGTTACCTGTCAACTGGTCACATTGTGTGTGTGTGTGTTTTTTTTTTTTTAACTACCGAATTGTGATTTTAGCCTGAATACTTTATTACAATAATGGTTGCAAAGTGGTAACTTTTCTGAGTATACCATTCCTTTTGCTTTCATGAGTTGCCATTCTTCCATAAATAAAAGCCCTGTCCCTCATTTTAGAATCACCATGGACTCAAAGATTTTTTAAATTGTGATTAAATGAGTTAGAGTGCAATTAACATGTAAAATACAAGTGTGCCAGTTTTTTTTTTAGGTCTAGAATATTAGAAGTGTGCATGGTCCCTGCTGTGGACCACCTCAGTTTCAAAGCTACAGTCACAACAACGAGCAAGTGTATATTAGATTCTTCATAAGGATTTTTAAACTTGATGTGATTTTTGAAGACAAATATAAGCATTATTATTGATAACCTATTCGGATATTTGCAGTGCTACCACTTTTCATGTCAATATGCTTGACTTAATTAGCATTTAACTGTAAGTCTCTATCAAATATAATGTTGTTTAAGATGGAAAACTATTTCTCTTATTTATGACAATGTAAGACATGATGGCAACAGACTAGTACCAGAGCTCAGACATTTCCATTTCTTTATGCGAAACATAAAAAATGACAAAAAAAACAGCCTAAGTAAAAAGGTATTATATGCTTCAGAATTTGTCCATGGAATGGTTATTTGTTCTGGTCAGGAAAAAAAATGGGTTTTGACCCAAGGGTAGAGATCTGTATTGAGTTTCTCTTTGCAGAACTCATGTTTTGATTTACTGTCCTAGAAAAGCTCCCAGTTCTACTGATTTCCCCAGCCTCATATTTTAGCATGAAGGGTTATTATTAAGTTTACTGTGTAACAAATCACTCTTTCTTTGTAAGCAACCTGTTTTTTCCTATCGGATTACTTTTAAGATTTTTTGTTTGTTTTGCTTTTCTAAAATTTTAGTACAGTATATCAGTTATAAAATTATTTTACTTAACCCTGTATTTGAATATTGATTCTTTTCCTTCATCTGGTCTTCTTCTGAAATTCTTTACATGGGATCATTCTATTTTATCCATGCATATGCATGATGAATAATGATGTTAAACACCTTTGATGTGCTTTTTGTCATATGTGTGTCTACCTTAGAAAAATGTCTGCTCAAAAATTTTGCCCATTTTTAATTGAGTTGTTTGTATTTTTTATTGGGATATAGAGTTCTTCATGTGAATAAGAAATGTAAATGTAATGTAAAGTCACTCAGTTGTGTCCGACTCTTTGTGACCCCATGGACAGCCCACCAGGCTCCTCAGTCCATGAGATTCTCCATTATCTTGAGGTCCATGTTTGCATATTCAGACCATTTGGAACTCTCAAGAGTTTTCTCCAGCACCATAATTCAAAAGAATTGTGAAGAGAAGACTCTTGAGAGTTCCTTAAATGGCAAGACAATCAAACCAGTCAATCCTAAAGGAAATCAACCCTGAATATTCATCGGAGGACTGACGCTGAAGCTCCAATACTTTGGCCACCTGATAAGAAGAGTCAATTCCTTGGAAAAGACTCTGATGCAGGAGGAGAAGGGGACAACAGAGGATGAGACAGTTGGATGGCATCAGCAACTCAATGGACATGAATTTGAGCAAACTCTGGGAGATAGAAAAGGACAGAGAGGTCTGGTGTGCTTCAGTCCATGGGGTCACCAAAAGTTAGGAATGACTTAGCGACTGAACAACAACAAAAGCTTCCCCTGGCAGAGCTGTTTTGGAAATTAGAAAAAAAAATGGAGATACACTAAGCATTGTGCTCAGAATACAGTGGACATTCAACAAGGTCTACCATATTGCCTGGGAACAACAACAATTTGGAACTAGGAATAAAAAGTATTTATTCTTTCCAGCTATTTACGTAGGCAAGAAATTCATATGTGACCACACGCATTCTTTTTTTTTTGAATTTTTTCTTTTGTTTTTAATTTTTATTTTTACTTTATTTTACTTTACAATACTGTATTGGTTTTGCCATGCATTGACATGAATCCGTCTCGGGTATACAATCTTTTTAACTCATAACCAGAAAGGATCAAAGCAGCTCACATTCCTTAAAATACACAACAATATATATTGATTGTCTTCTCCCAGTGCCATGTCTTTCCTCAATGACTTGTGCTTTCTGTCCTAATACATATTGAAAGGAACCAAATTTTCTGGATATTTGGCAGAATATCACATTTGTTCACTGTGTCAGTTGACCTCAGAGTAATAGAGATGCCTGTAAATAAGACCCTAAAATGTACATAAAAATAATATTGATTCATTTTAAAACATTAAAAATAAAAGACAAACAAATGACTGTGATTTTATTATCACAATTGTTTGATTTCAGAGAATAAGAGAGGAGAGATATGCCAAATCCTTAAAAGATTGGTTTGGATCTGTTTCTTAAGTAGGATGGCTAGTACTTGGGTGTTTATATTATCATTATTTAAATTGTGTGATTGTATGTTAAACTCATTTTATATTGATGTATTGTTCAATAATTTTTATAAGCTGGAAGAGTTCTAATAAATAAAGATAAAATTAAATAATTACAAATGTGAATGATGAATCAAAAGCAATAAAAAGGATATTGACATCATTGGAAACAGAGATCTGAAGGATAGGTTTTAGATATTTAAGCAAAATGGAATAGAAAAGAACATAAAGTTTAAAGAGTTAAGTGGGAATAAAAGTGGCGTGATTGCCAAAATATAATCAATATCTGCTGTCATAAACACAATTGAACAAATAGAAAAATATTTTAAACACATAAAGGAAAACTTCCTTGATATAGAGAAAGAGAGAAAAAAGATTCAAAGATACAGAATAGTAAGCACCAGTAGATAAATCAGTAAAATTACTGAACTTCAAGGATAGAGAAATAATAGTATTGGCCTCTGGACAAAATATTATATTGGTCTCATAGTTCTTCACTGCCATATTCAATGATAAGATAATAACTAAATGCAAAAAATTCTAATGAAAGACATTTTTACACAGAATGTTGCCATTTAAGAAACCAAGAGACATAAATTCTTAAACATTAAATAATTAAGGACTTATAGCCTCTATGAATCTACTTCTTGAAAAATACTTGTTGAGAATAAACGCCAATCAACAAACAAGTTGACTGGAAAAGCTATGATTAAGACCTTATGCGAAGAGAAGCTGGAAGAGTTCTAATAAATAAAGATAAAATTAAATAATTACAAATGTGAATGATGAATCAAAAGCAATAAAAAAGATATTGACATCATTGGAAACAGAGATCTGAAGGATAGGTTTTAGATATTTAAGCAAAATGGAATAGAAAAGAACATAAAGTTTAAAGAGTTAAGTGGGAATAAAAGTGGCGTGATTGCCAAAATATACTCAATATCTGCTGTCATAAACACAATAGAACAAATAGAAAAATATTTTAAACACATAAAGGAAAACTTCCTTGATATAGAGAAAGAGAGAAAAAAGATTCAAAGATACAGAATAGTAAGCACCAGTAGATAAATCAGTAAAACTACTGAACTTCAAGGATAGAGAAATAATAGTATTGGCCTCTGGACAAAATATTATATTGGTCTCATAGTTCTTCACTGCCATATTCAATGATGAGATAATAACTAAATGCAAAAAATTCTAATGAAAGACATTTTTACACAGAATGTTGCCATTTAAGAAACCAAGAGACACAAATTCTTAAACATTAAATAATTAAGAACTTATAGCCTCTATGAATCTACTTCTTGAAAAATACTTGTTGAGAATAAACGCCAATCAACAAACAAGTTGACTGGAAAAGCTATGATTAAGAGTTGTGTTATTAGCATTTAATAATTTTCATATGAAACAAAGGCTAACAACTGTGAAACTATGATTAAAGATGAATATAAATGTTATAAATCTGTATACTATAATAATGATTATAATATAACTTACTATGAGCCTGTACAGGATAGGAAAATGAGGAATAGGTTATCATGTTTCTTTCTTAATGGAATAATGTTCTTATCTATGAGAACAGGTAAATGAAGATGACCAAAATTTAGCCAGGGATGACTAGTCTTACATTTTACCAGGTGGGAAATAGTTTAGTCACATATTCTGTATTTTATAAACATTCTTTCAGTTAAGTATTCTGTTTTTCAGCCTGAATAAATTTGTATTTACATAGCTACTGATTATTTGTTATCCAAACTTTTTATTGAAATATATACACCTTACAGAAAAGCCCAACTCATACAAGTTGATGAATTATAACAAAGTGAAAATAACAGTGAGACCATCACTAGGTCAAGAAATACAGCAATACCAGAATCCTAGAAGTCTCTCTTTGTCCCCTTCCAACCACATCCACCGACCTCCTTCCCAACTGTAGCAACTAAGCTGAGTTTGAATATCACAAAATTCTGGAAATTTATGTAAAAATAAAAATACTGCTTTATGCCTAGTTTCTTTTGCCCAAGGATGTGCTGGTGTTGTCAGCCTTTTCCACTTACCTATTGTGGCTCAAATTATCAATTCCCTGATGACACAGAAGTTTCTCAATTCTTTATGTTCATTGGCTATTTGGATGTCTTCTTTTGTGAATGACTATCCATGTCTTTTCCCATTTTTGATCATCTCTTTGTTATATAAAGAATTCTTTATATTTTCAAGATACAAGTCTTTTGTGGATTTTACATATATTGACTATCTTCTCCCACTCAGTGTCTTGCCTTGTTATTTTCATGATGTTCTCTTTTGATGACACCTAATTTTAGACATTTGAAAAATGCTGGACTGGATGAAGCACAAGCTGTAATCAAGATTGCTGGGAGAAATATCAATAATCTCAGATATGCAGATGACACCACACTTATGGCAGAAAGTGAAGAACTAAATAGACTCTTGATGAAAGTGAAAGAGGAGAATAAAAAAGTTAGCTTAAAACTCAACATTCAGAAAACTAAGATCATGGCATCTGGTCCCATCACTTCATGGGAAATAGATGGGGAAACAGTGGAAACAGTAACAGACTTTATTTTTTGGGCTCCATAATCACTGCAGATGGTGATTGCAGCCATGAAATTAAAAGACGCTTGCTCCTTGGAAGAAAAGTTATGACCAGCCTAGACAGGATATTAAAAAGCAGAGACATTACTTTGCCAACAATGGTCCATCTAGTCAAGGCTATAGTTTTTCCAGTGGTCATGTATGGATGTGAGAGTCAAAATATAAAGAGAGCTGAGCACTGGAATTGATGCTTCTTAACTGTGGGTGTTGGAGAAGACTCTTGAGAGTCCCTTGAACTGCAAGTAGATCCAACCAGTCCATCCTAAAGGAAATCAGTCCTGAATGTTCTATGGAAGGACTGATGCTGAAGCTGAAGCTCCAATACTTCGGCCATCTGATATGAAGAACTGACTCATTGGAAAAGACCCTGATGCTGCGAAAGATTGAAGGCAGGAGGAGAAGGGGATGACAGAGGATGAGATGGTTGGATGGCATCACCGACTCAATGGACATGAGTTTGAGTAAGCTCTGGGAGTTGGTGATGGATAAGGAAGCCTGGCATGTGCAGTCCATGGAGTCACAAAGAGTCAAACATGACTGACTAAACTGAATTGAATTTTAGATCAGTGCATTTATTCACCTCTACTTTTATAATCAGTGATTTTTGTGTCCTTCTGAAGAAAACTTTGACTATTCCATGATTGTAAAGATACTCTCCTATTTTCAAGAAGTTTTATTCTTTTTCCTTTCAGATACTGTAATAACATCTAGTTTGAATGAAGGTTTGGGAAAGAGGTATTGAAGTAGGAGTTTGAAGGAGTAACAACTTGATTTTTTTCAAGAGCTTTATTGAGATTTGAGCTGTATACAAAAATAACCCCATACATGTTTAAAGTGAATGATGTAATGAATTTGAACATATCAATATACTCATAATTTTATCAGCACAATCAAGGAAATAAATTCATCCATCGCCTCTACAAGCATGGGCTCTAGAGCACAGGCTCATTAGTTGTGGTGCATAGGCTTAGCTGATTTGTGGCATGTGGAATCTTCCCAGCTCAGGGATTGAAGCTGTGTCTCCTGCATTGCAAGCAGATTTTTTTTTTTTAAATGAGTCACCAGGGAAGCCCCAGTACTATGTTTTATAATGGATCTCTAGAACTTACCCATCTTGCTTAAATGAAATTTTATACCCATTGAACAATTCCCCATTTCCTCCTATCCCCATCCCCTGGAAGTCAGCATTCTTTTCTCTGCTTATATGAATTGAACTATTTCGAATACCTCATGTAAGTGGAGTCATACTGTGTTTTTCCTTCTAAGACTGATAATCATATATAGTGACTAATATACCGTGGACATCTGTTAAGTATTTAAAGTAAGAGGGAGGTCACCTTCCCTCTTACTTCCCATTGGAGGGAAGTAAACTGGTACAATCACTTTGGAAAACAGAATGGAAGTTCCTTAAGAAACTAGAAATAGAGTTATCATATGATCCTGCAATTCCATTCCTGGGCATATATCTGGAGAAAAATATGGTCTGAAAAGATACATGACCCCAGTTATATTATGTAACAACCTAAATGCCAAAAGAATTTGAAAAAGATTAGTTACATGTATATGTATAACTGACTGATTTTGTGGTACACCTGAAACTATCATCCCTTTGTTAATCAACTATGCTGCTGCTACTGCTGCTAAGTCGCTCCAGTTGTGTCCGACTCTGTGTGACCCTATAGAGGGCAGCACACCAGACTCCTCTGTCCCTGGGATTCTCCAAGCAAGAACACTGGAGTCGGTTGCCATTTCCTTCTCTAATGTATGCAGGCATGCTGAATCGCTTCAGTCGTGTCCGACTCTGTGCGACCCCATGGGCAGCAGCCCACCAGGCTCCTCTGTCCAAGGGATTCTGCCAGCAAGAATACTGGAGTGGGCTACCATTGCCTTATCAACTATACTCCAATATAAAATGAAAAGTTAAAAAAAAAAAGAGAGCAGTTAGAAGCATGACCAGTCCTCAAGTCCCTTAGCCAGCCTCCTCAGTGCCTACTCCTCAGCTCAGAACATCAGCTCCCATCATCTACAGAAGCTGTGCTCACTGCTTAGGCATTAGGAGAGTTTTGCTAGGTTCCTAGGAAGCGCTCCCTGGGTATCCTGAAAGTTAGGATTGTAGGCTAAGTTTATTTTTGAAGAATATGTTGATTATATATTTTTTAAAATGGTCTGAATATTTTCTTCAGCCTCCAGACACCTTTACTGGTAATGTCCTTGTAAATATACCACAGTGTCCCAGAGTCTGGACACACAGAAGAAATAGCACATTCATCGCATTATTTTTTTCCAATTAGCAAGATGGTAAAATCCATTCTATGGGGATGATTATGTTTTTCTGCTTCATTGACAGGACAGCTCTTCAAATGGATCGAGAAAAAGTAAGCATTATGAAATAATCATAGTAATAATAATAACAACCATATGATCATAATAACAAGCAGCAGCAGCAGAAAGCTCAGGCCAAAGTGGAAAATTAGGTTTTCTAGAGGCTCCTGTTCTCCACTGTGTGACCTTAAAATGAGAATCATTTCTCAAGCTTCTAGGCGACCAAAGCACAGATGCATGATGTATAAACAAATAAGTAACTGCGTGAGCAGTGTCCTTTGGGGGTTTAGATCTTATTCTGGTGACCCCAGGAAGGTGACCAGAGAGAAAAGGGGGCAAAAAAAAGTACAGGATATTTATCTTTACATTTTGCAAATGCTTTTGATCAGCAGAGCTGGAACAAGTTTCTGTGCTTTTGTGGGAACTACAAAAGTTCCAGGGGAGGAAGCAAGATCAAGAGCACTTTGCTCTTTCAGGAACTTCAAAGCCCATTCATCTAAAGATGTGGCCATTACCATTTTGGCTTCCTTGCTGTGCCTTGGATGGCCCTGGACTTTTCAAGAGGAGAGCCTTGCTGGGTTGGGGCCAGCTCACACATATTCCTTAAGAGTGCAGTGTCCCAGAAAACCTGCCCTTCCTGGCCTGTGCTCTGTGATTACAGCTCCAAACAGGAGTGAACGTTCTACCTACCGGATGAGTCAGATGCAGAGCTGAATGGGGCAGTGAGGCTGGACTACCCATTTTCTGCCTCTGCTCCTCTTTTAGGTTTGGAGAATTGTAAACATAAAAACAAAGCTAGACCATCTCCGTGAGCTCCAGGCCCCTCTGATCTCAGGAGTCTGTCTCTTTGCTGGTACCAGGAGACAAGTGTGCCACAAAGAGAGAGAGAAAGAGAAAAGCAACTAACAAACAAATGAACGAAAAACCTTCACAGCTGTGTCTTCTACTGTTCAGCCCATTGTTGATTACCAGGTCTGGCACTAACAAAGAGCTGCCCTCTTTGCTTATAATTCAGTCTTAGGAGTATGATTTGTTCAGTTAATTTAGATTTGTTCTGGGCATAAGATACACAATGATTTTCCAATCCAAAACAAAACTCAAAACCAAATAGAACACAAAACTTAACGCGTGTGTGTGTGCTATGTTGCTTCAGTTGTGTCTGAATCTTTGCAGCCCTACTGACTGTAGCCCACCAGGCTCTTCCATGGAATTCTCCAGACAAGAATACTATTGCAGCACCACTAATTCTTTAACAAAAATTGTTTATATTGGAGTACATTTGATTTACAATGTTATGTTAGTTTCAGGTGTATAGCAAAGTGATTCAGTCATAACATATACATGTATGTATTCTTTGTCAGATTCTTTTCCCATATTGGTTATTATAGAATATTAAGTACAGTTCCTTGTGCTATACAGTAGGTGCTTGTTGGTCATCTATTTTACATATATTAATATGTGTATATGTTAATTCCAACCTCCTAATTTATCTCTTCCCTCCTACCTTTCCCCTTTGGTAACCAGACCTTTTTTTTCTGTTTCTATTTTGTAAATAAGTACGTTTGTATCATTTTTTAAGATTTCACATATTAGTGATATCATATATTTGTCTTTCTCTGAGTTATTTCACTTAGTACGACAACCTCTAGGTCCATCCATCTTGCTGCAAATGGCATTATTTCATTCTTTTTTATGCAGCCCCACTAATCCTGCTTCTATATTTTGAGGATGTTCTGGAGACTGGCTGTTGGTGTAAGCTTCACAGAGTTGGAACTCCAGCTAACTTGTTTACTGTTGGGTCCCCAGGACCTGGACTAAAGTCTAAACTTTAGTTGGAATCAGTGGCTACATCAGGACCTTGAGGATTTGTTCTACCACCTATTTCTCCTGTGATCTTGGATCAGTTTCCTACTGTGTAAAATTCTTAGTTTTTCTATTCTCAAATATTTTAGCCCAGGCTTGTGAATCACACAAAGGAATGTTATGTGTGTTATTCCCAAGGTAAGGCATCCTTGACGCTGGCTGTGCCTTGGAGACCCTGGCAGTGTGCACAGTAAGCGGGATGCTTTCTTTTGAATTGGGTGTACTCTAGTTACCACGTCACCCTGACAGTTGCGTTCACTTTTAGGTGTTTCAGTAAGTGAAGATCATAATGCTGACACCCTGAATTTCCACCTCTGTCAAGTGAGGAATAGAAGTGTGTTTTGAGGAAGGCCTTTTGGAACTCTATGGTTTTAGTCTATTCCATTTTCTGGAGCTCGTCTCATAATAAAAAGCGAGAGGCATTGTACTAGACCACGAACATACAGAATGACAGTGACATTGCATTTCTTTAACTGTTTCAGAGCCCTCTCTGTCTCCTCTGCTTTCATCTGCATTGGTGAGTTTAAGCTCTCTTTTTACATGATGAGTGCATGGAAGTTTACTCAAAATGATTTGGAAAAGTCTCATGCCACCAAACATAATTCTGATTTAAATATGTATTTTAAAATTCAACATGACATGGCTCTTTCAGATGGAAAAAATTTTACTAATAAAAGAATACTTTGAAGCTTTTTTTTTTTTAATATCCTAAGGTTTAAGGCTCAGCTTCCAAAGTTTGGCTGTTTTATGAATAACTTTAGCTCCAAATAATTGAGAAAGTGATCCAGGAGCATTAAAGGTACAATGAAAAAGAGAGCAAGAAGAAGCATATTTCAAACTTATTGATTGACTGTCTTTTATTCCTTTAATAAGCACTCCGTTAATAAATGGTGAGCATGTGTCAGTCACCGTATTAGGTGTTTGGATCAAAGTCCGCAACTTCCCCGAGTTCCCGTGTATGTACAAAAGCAGCCCTGGGTCTGATGACCTGGATTTCAACTTTGCTTCTTGCCACTAAGAAGATGAGGATCTTGGGCAAATTACTTTCAGTTATGGGGCTTCATATATAAAATAGGAACAAATCCCAGATCCAGTGCTAATGCTCTTTGGTTTTAAATTTGCCTCAAACACAAAGATAGAACCAATGGACAGTGCTTAGGTTAAAAAAAAAAAAAGCCAGTCATTCTAGAAGTCTAAACTTTTCTTTCTTGAAATTCATTTGTTAATGAAAAAATATACATTTAATTTTCACAAAAAGAATCACATTATAAAGCTATTGATTATTTTTCTCATCCCATTTTCCTTTGGTAAACACTGATATATTGTGTACTCTATACCAGTAAATGTGCTGTGTATTTGAGATCAGAAATGGAACATACGTTTTCTGCCTTGAAAAAGTTCACAATCTAGTAATGGAGACAGAGAAGGAAACACAAATGTGGGCGTTAAGTGCTAGTCATAATCAACAAATATTTACTGAATACTTATTATGCTGGGGCTACTGCAGTGAATAAAACTGATAATAATTTCTGTTTTCAGGAGTTTATACTCAAGTGTGAAGGCCAAGCAATAAAGAATAAACATGAAATGTAAATATTATCGATAAAAAAGGTGAAAAAATCATGGAGTGAAAAAAGTTGTAGAACAGGTGAAAGGGAAATAGGGGCACATGTGGTAGGGACTGGGGCATTGCCATCTTAAGAAGCACTGCCAGGCGGGCCTCAGCAAGAAGCTAGAATTTAAGGAAAGCTCGATGGAAGTAAGGAAATAAACTAGCTACAGGGGTGTCTGGGGAAGGGGCTTTACCAGGCAGAGGGAGTTGGGAGTGGAAAAGCCCTAAGTTTGGAAACAAGGCTGGCTGGGGTGGAGTGAGCAAGAGAGGGGGTAACGGATGATGGCCGGGGAGCAGTAGGAAAAGGGATGCGGGAGCCAGGGCGGGCCAGCCAGGTTGGACTTTGTAGAACACTGTTAGAAGTTTGACTTTGACTGTGAGTGACATGGGGAGACTCTCTAAGAGGTTCTGAGTAGAGGAGTGGCTTCCTCTGACTTTCATTCCAATCCCAAAGAAAGGCAATGTCAAAGAATGCTCAAACGACTGCAAAACTGCACTCATCTCACACGCTAGCAAAGTAATGCTCAAAATTTTCCAAGCCAGGCTTCAACAGTACACGAACCGTGAACATCCAGATATTCAAGCTGGATTTAGAAAAGACAGAGAACCAGAGATCAAATTGCCAACATCTGTTGGATCATCNCAAAGAATGCTCAAACGACTGCAAAACTGCACTCATCTCACACGCTAGCAAAGTAATGCTCAAAATTTTCCAAGCCAGGCTTCAACAGTACACGAACCGTGAACATCCAGATATTCAAGCTGGATTTAGAAAAGACAGAGAACCAGAGATCAAATTGCCAACATCTGTTGGATCATCAAAAAAGCAAGAGAGTTCCAGAAAAACATCTACTTCTGCTTTATTGACTATGCTAAAGCCTTTGACTGTGTGGATCAGGACAAACTGTGGAAAATTCTTCAAGAGATGGGAATACCAGACCACCTGATCTGCCTCCTGAGAAATCTGTATGCAGGTCAGGAAGCAACAGTTAGAACTGGACATGGGACAACAGACTGGTTCCAAATAGGAAAAGGAGTACGTCAAGGCTGTATATTGTCACCCTGCTTATTTAACTTATATGCAGAGTACATCATGAAAAATGCTAGACTGGATGAAGCACAAACTGGAATCAAGATTTCCAGGAGAAATTTCAATAACCTCAGAATGAGGCAGAAAGTGAAGAAGAACTAAAGAGCCTCTTGATGAAAGTGAAAGAGGAGAGTGAAAATGTTGGCTTATAACTCAGTATTCAGAAAACTAAGATCATGGTATCCGGTCCCACACTTCATGGGAAATAGATGGGTAAACAGTGGAAACAGTGGCTGACTTTATTTTTCTGGGCTCCAAAATCACTGCAGATGGTGACTGCAGCCATGAAATTAAAACACTTACTCCTTGGAAGGAAAGTTATGACCAACCTAGACAGCATATTAAAAAGCAGAGGCATTACTTTGCCAACAAAGGTCTGTCTAGTCAAGGGTATGGTTTTTCCAGTGGTCATGTTATGGATGTGAGAGTTGAACTATAAAGAAAGCTGAGCGCCAAAGAATTGATGCTTTTGAACTGTGGTGTTGGAGAAGACTCTTGAGAGTCCTTTGGACAGCAAAGAGATCCAACCAGTCCATCCTAAAGGAAACCAATCCTGAATGTTCATTGGAAGGATTGCTGCTGAAGGTGAAATTCCAATAGCTTGGCTACCTGACGTGAAGGACTGGCACATCTGAAAAGCCCCTGATGCTAGGAAAGATTGAAGGTGGGAGGAGAAGGGGACGACAGGATGAGATGGTTGGATGGTATCACCAACTCAAGGGATATGAGTTTGAGTAAACTCTGTGAGTTGGTGATGGAAAGGGAGGCCTGGAATGCTGCAGTCCATGGGGTCCCAAAGAGTCAGACACGACTGAGTGACTGAACTGAACTGAACACTGTAAAAGGCCATCCGGGCTGTTGTGCTGTGGATGGGTTGGAGGTGGGTGTTGGCCGCTTGGACCAGGGTAGTAGCAGTTGAGATGGAATAAGTGAAGGGACTAGACCTGACAGAAGGGGATGGGGTGAGCATGTTCCAGGTAGAGGATATAGCATATACAGAGGGCACAGAAGCAGAAAGAAAGGCATGATGTTCATGGTGATCTGCAAGTAGTCTTAACGAAAGGAAGGGTGGATGCTGGGTGTGTGGCAGAGGATGAGTCTAGAGAGGTAGAAAGTCATTAGATCTTATGGCAGGAGGGCTCACTATTTAGAAGTCTTTTTAACAAAGCATACATAGTTTTGCAAAAATCTCTTGTAAAAGAAATATTCACAGTGGTTAACTTTAAGGAATACTCATAGTGGCCAGTGTTGGAACTAGTTAGTAGGAATATACCCAGGAACAGAGGAGTATTCTCAAGAGGCTTAGAGCTGCCATCCTGTGAGGACTAGGGCTCTAAGGGGATTGACTACAACCGTCTGCCAGAAGAATCCTGGAGTAGATGCACTGAGAACAAGCAGATGGGCGCATGAGGACTTTTTTGATCCAAGAGAAGACTGTGCAGTGTTTGCTGAAGTGTTCACTATTGTGCCTAATCCACTGCCTCAGTATTCAAGTTAGAAAATCAGAGATACTATTTTCAAAAAAAAAATGTAAAACAGATCTCCTTTTCAGTAGTTTACTAGGTTAACCTTATTCTTTCAACAGACATATTTAGCTAGTTTAGCATCTCAGGATCCTCTCCTAGTAAGGCATTTTCTTGCCCAAGTCTTATGGCTATGCATAGTGCCTGGTAGCTGGTCTAAATTCCCTCTCTTTTCTGTAGTGTGAATCTGTTTTTCACCCTGCTATTCTCTTCAGAGATGGAGAGTGACTAGCAGTAATGTCGAGCAAATTGAGAAGGCGAAAATAGCACTTTGTGGTCAGGCCTCCACAGCCAAACTAAATTGTAGAATCGAAGCCAGTAATTGAACAAGGCAGACAAAAAGAAGATCCTGTTGTTTCATTTATCCAAATAATGGCCTTATTTCTTCATTTTTCTTTGCCATTTAAGACTCAATCAGTGAAATCAAGGAAAATATTTTGGTTACAAAAAACACTTTGCAAAGCCTCTCTGAAATCCAAGAATTTTCATTCTATTAGCTGTTAATGAGTGGATATATTTGTATATTTGCATACCAAGGAGTAATGAACTAGAATAACAGAGTTAATTAATACTTGTGGTGCATAAAGATGAATGATTACCCTAAGGGTAGTCTGAAAGGGAAGGAAGTTGCTTATCTTACTCAGCTTTAAGAAGTGCATCGTAGATGCTATTTATAGATACCTGCGAGTTCATTTATGTTTAAAGATATTCTTTTTTTTTTTCTGACTCTGTGGTCCATTCTTAATATTCTGGAGTCATCAGTGTGAACTGACCTGGGATTTTGAGATAAATCCTGGACATGTATACATGCATATCACACACACACCCACACACACCCACACACACCCACACACCTTTATATGGAATACACCTGTGGGAATACAGGGCACAGGAAAGGCTTTATCTTTACCATTTTCAGTGCCTGTTCTAATGGTAAGAGATGGTATCCATCAGATGAACAGGAGCGAATGCTGACATAATTAATTTTAGTTACTTTTCGCTCTCTGTGTAGAATGCAGGATGTGCAAAAAGCAGGCTGATAATTTTGGTGCTTATTTTCTAGGCTAGAGTAGAGGTGAGAGTTCTGGACTAGAAGCCAGTTGTCATGGGGTCTTCTTTCAGTACTACCATTGATTATTTTTCAGTCCATTTGACTTCTGAGTGATTATCTATAAGGGAGAAGTGAGAACTGCTACTTGCTTCACTGATAATATGATTTGAGCATAAAAACTTTCATGTCTTGGGTGATAAATCAATTGAAACAGACTCTGCAGACTAGAATGACACCTTAGTGGCATGGGAGATGATTAGCAACTTAGACAAATGAAAGTGTTCTATCATTGTAATTTTTGGCATCAAAATCTTTTGTACTCAGTAATATTACTTACCATTTTATGATTTAGGTTTAAGCTAAATTCCTCAGAACTGGTACCTTAATGCAATGATATCACATGCACTGTAGAAGAGCATGCAATTCTAAAGATGTTGTGGTTTTTTATATGTTAGTAGTATATTAAAACACAGTGCTATATTGAGAAATGTATAGACCATATTTATAAACAAATAGAGCAGCAAAAGCCACTTTGAACACACCTCTGGATGTTCACTTCTATATCAGAATGACTTCCATCAGTCTTCAGTTTGCTTAAAGTCAAGCTTCCAGGAAAACAGTTTCATTTCATAAGATAATCTGAGAAAAATCCACAACTCTTAATACTGACATGGAAATGCTGCTTACAGCAGAAGATATAAATTCCAATGCCTGGAATCACCATGCTCAGAGTGTCTTTCTCTTTCCTTCCCTAATTAGGCTCTGGAAAAAGAGTGACTTTTTTTTTTCTCACCCCCACTGTGAAAGTTATGAGACTCTTTTGCTCAAATCACCCAGAAGGAAAGCTTGGAAGTTCATGTTCCTTAGAGAGTTGTCAGTTCTGCTAAAGAAGATTAAATGCTTATTGTGCAGGTGTCATATCCCACAGCTAATCACAAGAAAGAGAGCAAATGTGGCATAGCCCACATCTAGGCAGCTACTGCAGGTCAGTCCAGCCTAGGGGGTCTTCAGTCTCATGTGGTGTACCAGCCAAGATATTCACTAGAAAATAAGTAACTGACATCAAAACCCCATCATATTGCATCTTGAAATATTTCAGTTCGAATCGCTTGGGTGGCTCTGAAACAAAGATTTCTGGGTTGGGTCAGAGGTATTTGATTCCTCTTTGATTCCACTATTTGCATCATAGAAGAAGATTGATTAAAGGCTTCTTGCTTACCTGTGAAGTTGATTTTCAGCAAGTAATCCTTGTACAGCTTCTTCCCGTCCAGGATCTTCATGGCGTCGCAGAGCTTGGTGGTGTTGGGGCAAAGCGTGCGCTGCATTTTGTGCAGGGCATGGGCCATGGCGTACACTGCATTCACCACGAACATAATCTTGGATTCCTGCTCATAGTTGCTGCTGTCGATGGCCAGGTGCTTGTCGCAAGGGCGCCGGTGGTTGTGCTTGTTCTGGAGGCTGCACTGGAACTTCTGCTCCCAGAAGTCCCGGAACCAGGGGTTGCGGTGGTTGTTGTAGGGGTTGAGGCTCTGGAAGTAGCGATCGAACTGGCGGACGGGCTGCGAGGCCAGCTCCAGGGTGATGGCGCCATAGGCCACGTGCTCGCTGCCCTTGATGATGCTCTCCTGCGCACCCCAGCCGTCGCTGGCCACCCAGGTGAAAGAGGCGTTGGCGCGGCTGGCAGCGGCGATGAGCTCCCGGGAGTCTCGCTGCGCATGAAGAGGACCACGACGCGCGCGTTGGGCTTCTGCAGCAGCTCGCGGATCACGCTGTCGTAGGATTTGCGGATGTTGGAGCGGCCCACCTTCTCCGCAGTGGCGATACAGATGTTGCGCTGGCGGGCTTCCTGCTCGAAGGCCTCGATCCCCGTCTCCCCATAGTCGCCCTCCGAGGCCACGGTGGACACGTAGGTCCAGTTGAAGAAACGCAAGATCTCGGCCATGGCTTTGGCCTGGTAGAAATCAGGGGGCACGGTCCTGGCAAAGTAATCGTAGCGCGATTTGTCGCTGAGTTTGGCGCTGGTGGATGCGTAGCTTATCTGTGGGATCTGGAAGAGCCTCAGCAGGTTTGCCACCTGGGGGCGGGAGGGAGACAAGGCAGGTACCATGTTTTTAGAAATCTGGAGGTAACTGACTGCACAGGAAAGATGAAACATACTGGGCCTTTACCCGGCTCCCTTTGCAACCCCATATCGCTAAGCTGTTCTGGACACTTTGCCAGCTGCTTTCCTGGGCACTGTATTTGGGGAATTAGGAAACAGGTTCCAAGCAGGTAATTCAAGTGTTGGGAAAAGACAAAGAGAAATGAGAAGGGCATGTTTCTTTCTCTCCTAGACTTTATACTACATCCTGGACCAGACTCAGTTCTGTTCAGGTGTGAATGGGGGCTGCTTTAAGTTTCTGGAGCCCTCTTATAACTGAGTCTAACAATGAACTACAGTGAATTAGCCAAATTCGTTTTTTAGACAAACTTGGCTGTGGTTGTATAGAAAGAGCCTGGGTGTTGTCTAATTCTCACTTCCCCCTCTTTTGCTAAAAAAGGCAGTCTCTGAAAGAATTTAATTTGGGAACTGTAATGCCACATGGACAGTCCAAATTAGACACTTATTATCTAGGTTAAACCAAAAAAAAAAAAGTCCATTCTTTTTGGTCCACTTCAAGTTTAGGCATATGCCTTTCTAACCTTAAAGAGCTTGACCAACATTTTCTTTGCCTTTTTAACAGTTTGTTCTGCTTGGATTATACATAGCCCAAGCATACAAATGCTATTTTTGTGATATTTTTGATTAAAAACCAAATTAGGGAGTGTTGAGGGCCTTGTCGATAAAGAACTATTTACTTTAACATGTTTAAAGTTTATTCTGAATGAAGATGAAGGTGAAGTCGCTCAGTCGTGTCTGACTCTTTGTGACCCCGTGGACTGCAGCCCACCAGGCTCCTCATTCCATGGAATTTTCCAGGCAAGAGTACTGGAGTGGGTTGCCATTTCCTTCTCCAGAGGATCTTCCCAACCCAGGGATCGAACCTGGGTCTCCCGCACTGCAGGCAGATGCTTTAACCTCTGAGCCAACAGGGAAGCCTTTTATTCTGAATAAAGAATGTAAATTTCATATAATTTACCTTGGAATAATATTTTGCTTCTTATTTACTACAGAATAAAAAAGGAAAGTGGCAGCAGCATGTCAAGGAACACTTTATGCATAGAGTACATGTGAAGTTTATACATTTTAAAATATGTATGCAGATTGTATGTAAGTCTAATAAGTTTCTGTTTCTCCTGGCTACCTCACATATTCTGAACATTTCTATGTTTACAATGATTTTGGTTCCATAATATACTAAGTAGACTTTAATTGGAAATAATGTTGACTATTCCAACATACTCTATGAGAACTTTGAATTTTCCCTTCTGAAAGTTGCGGTTTCAGGTTTATGTTTGACGTGTAGGAAGCACAGCTTGAAGTAGGCAGCTGTTAGCAAAGAGCACAAGTAACATCAAACAACTGACAGCTGAGTCCTGATTAATCATCATTTCATCTGGCAGTGGAAACCAACAGCCATATTCATACACAGCCACACAGCATGTTCTCAGAGATCTGGCCTGCTATTAAAACCAATACTTGATATAGCCCAGAGCTATCAAAAATGTTTTCTGTATCTTTGCAAGTCATGGTACCTCTCATGTAACTACGAATAGAACAGTAAGAAAATCTGGCACTTGGCATGCAATATAATGCAAATTTAGAATCCAATCTTTTTTGCCTCTTGGCTTTTAATATATGTATATATACTAGGATGTGAGTGAATTTTGGGGAATGGAGGTGAGTGAATGGGTAAGTGGGTGGATGAAGGCTAGTATGCCATTTATTTTTTCTCGGGGCTAGAGACCCTGAACAAAATGGACTCTCCTGATTCATTTGAACATGGGAGTGCTGGTTGTTTACTCAGCCTGATTGTGATGGCACTGAGCCAGTACTGTCATCACTTCTGTACTGAGTACCTGGCTTCTTTCGAATGTAAGTAGCACTGTGGCAGACTGTGATGAGACCCCTGCCTGTGCACGGACTTGGCTTGATTACGGAGACTTTGGATGACATTGGAGAGACCATCTCTTCTGGATGCTACAGTTTTCTAATCTTCAAGTTCTATTCATCAGGATCTGTAAACCCTTCAGGGAGGCAGAAAATGAAAGGACCTGAAAAATGCCCGTAGACATCATTTCTGGCAGCTAGGAACCACAGCGAAAGAATCCTAAACTGTTGAAACTTCCTTCTCCCGGAGGGATAAGAGTAAAGAAAAAGTTCTTGTCTTTTGATGAATAGGATCCTGTGGCTCCACGTCTACCTCTCCAGAATATCTGAGAACAACTTACAAACAAGGCAGACGTACGAGAGAGCGAACGGGGTGTAGAGTGATAGCGATGCGGAGAGGATTCTCTGGGTAGGAAGGGGCATGACTGTAGCAGGTTTGGGTAGGTAGTGGGTTAGAATACAACTGCAGCGATTGCTATCATTTTATGAGTAGCTATCTGATATATAAATGATTATGTACAAAATAAACAATAAGGATCTACTGGATAGCACAAGGAACTGTATTCAACATCTTATACTAATCTATGATGGAAAAGAATCTGAAGGAATATATATGGATATACCAATATGAATTTCTATCTGTGTATTTGAATCACTTTGTTGTACACTTGAAGCTAACATAACTTTGTAAATCAGTTCTACTTCAATAATACAATAGCTTGTGTATGAGTGTTTTGATGAGAGACTACAGCCTACTTTAGAAAAAGGAGGCCCATTTAGTGAGCTAAACAGGATAATGGAACTTTAATAAAGTGTAATCTCAATTGTATTACCTTTTAAATAGCATGGAGCAATCATATAGTCAGAGCATGATGTTCAGAGTTACATTTACATTTTTGAAACACATGTAATGCAAATGAATGATAGAACAAAGCGTTGAAGTCCTTTTGTCATGGTGAGCCATTCATTTTAATACTAGTTTCCTTAGATTACATGAGTAAAAATGCTTAATATAAAAATTAAACACCACAGAAATAAGCAGATTATAAATCTCATTTTCTTTCCCTCTCTCACCCTCTCCAGCCTGACTTCTAGAGAAGAATAAAGTTCTTAGTTTGATTTGTACATTTTCAAAATTATTTATTCTGTTGTAAAGCCAGTGACTAATGTACTGGGTATTTATATGTGTATTTTCTCCTTTGATATTCACAACTGCCTTTTATGATGAATATTTGTTTTCTCCATTGTAACAGTGCAGAAACTGAGATGAAGAAATTTGTTTGTGATCATAGGATTAGAAAGTAGAGGCAAAAATCACAATTTAGAAGCAGGTCTTTTGACCTGAAGGACCATAGCTGCCCTCTCATAACCTTGAGTCTGCTGTCTCTTGTGTGACTGTGAATCTGAGTTCTGAAGCACAGAAGGGCACCCAGGTAGGAAGGACAGGAGGGAAGAACAGAAGCAATATTGTTGATTAATTGCTACTAGGAGCTTTCTTTTTAACATAAATCCGGCCATCTGAAACATTCTTGATTTGCCTTACTGGCCATGTGGTTTCCTCTGTGAAAACATGAAGGTGGAACAGGACATCTACATTGGACATCATTTTAAACATATAAGAATCATTTTAGGATAGAGAAATAATGTGGACTTTTGGAAGAAATTTACCTAGTTATAGTGTTAGTAGGAGTGGAGGAAGGGCAAAAAGATCTAGTTATATCTTTTAGGGAAAACCACTTTAAAAGTAGAGAGATACTTTTCACATTAGAAACTCTAATAAAAAGGTATATAGCTTAAGAGCAATAGGAAAACTTAAAAAATAATTCAAATAATATGGAATAGTCTCAATAAGACAGACAAGTCAAGATCTCCAAAGAAGCCACTGTATGGCTAGGCTGCATTGGGCCGTGTGAGTGCTGAAAGAACTAGAGAGAGGGATGAGACCTGTAGGTGTGTTAGGTCCTGGGCAGGCCTTGGACAGTATACAAGACTGGCATGAACCTGTGAGAACTAGGAAGAATAAAGCACAGAATGTGAAAATGGAGCACTGTTGCTTGTTGCTATGACTGTTTCTGAATTATATTTTAGGAGAAGTTGTGCTAAGAGGAGAGCGAATCACTGGTTGGGAGAGTTGGTTCTAAATGAGTGAAAGCAAGACACTGCCCAGTCCTTTCTGCCTCCTTATGTGCCTTCGTGAGAATGTTTCATAATCTGGAGACTGTGATACAAATATATGAAAAAGTTCTCGCACACCCGAGCCGGGGAGAAGACCACAAGAAGGGTCCATAATCAATTACGTTTGCCTCCAGTTCTGAATTCTGGAAGAAATCACAGATTAAATCAGGTAATTACTATTAATAATTTCTGAGAAATTAATAATGAGAGGACTGTCAGAGGATAAAAAGGGAGGAGTAAGAGAAAAATCAGGAATAAATATAAATCAATAATCATGATATATTTTGGTAATTTTTTTTTCTCAGAGTTCCCTATAGAGAGCATGCAGGCATTTAGAAATGAACAAAAAGTTGCTAGAAATCAGCATGGATTCACTGAGAATAAATTTCAGTAGAATCTTCCAACATTAGCTGGACCATTTAGGGAGGAGTTGTAGCCATGAACTCTGACTTCAACAAGCTATTGGTAACATTACCTGGATTCTCATGAAAAGGGGAAAGTGATAGGAATTGGATAAAAATTTAAATATACTAAAATAGAATAGCTTGGAAGAAATTCTATATGAGGTGGTCAAGTAAGATTAAATTTTTATCAGTGACTTTGGAAAAAGAATAAATAAGCTATGAGATCATTACATTTTTGAGCTAGAAGGAGCTGTGAAGCTAATCTAAGCTTTTTGCTTTATAGGTGAGGAAACTGAAGCTCACAGAGTGAAGTGATTTTCTAAAATTTATATAACCAATAAGCAAAAAAGCTGAGTGGAGCCCAGCTTTTTGATTTTTCCAAAGGAGTAGCCTTCTTTTCTGGCAATTAGGTGATATTACATAGGAAGAGATGTATGTTTCTGGATTTAAGTTAAAATTACATATACATGAAGAAAAAATAAGAAAACTAGGGGGAAATGAGGGTATAGATGCCAAGTTGAATGTTGCAAAAATCTACCAGGAATCCAAGGGTGGCTAAAGTCAGAGAGGAATTATTAAGTGGTTTGTTTTCTTTAGATTCAATTTTAGATCCACTGTCATAGCTGTATTATCTCCCTTAATCCTCATAACAATCTTATGAGGATGATAGTACCATTATCCCATTTTACAGACTGAGGAACTGAGGCACAGAGCACCCGGGGATCTTGCATCCCAGGTGTCTGACACTATGCTTACTTTCTCAGTTCAGTTTGGTTCAGTAGCTCAGTTGTGTCTGACTTTTTGCGACCCCATGGACTGCAGCACACCAGGCTTCCCTGTCCATCTCCAACTCCCGGAGCTTGCTCAAACTTATGTCCATCGAGTTAGTTATGCCATCCAACCATCCCATCTTCTGTGTCCCCTTCTGCTCTTATTCAATTCATTCTGCAATTCAAGCTCTTAACCTCTGCCATATGGAATTCCTGTCATTACAGTATAGCAATGATATATTTCCTAGTTATAATATGTCCGCCCTTTTTCATTTCTTAAGGCACTGTCCTTGGCTGGAGGACCATGAGTAGTCATTCCCTATTATTAAAAATATACTTTTTCATTTGTCAATTCTGTACTTTGAGATAACTCTGTAGATGTTTATTTACTGCCTGACCATCTACAGAGGTAAAAACAGTAGTCTAAGAAACCAGGGGTCATTTCAGCTGGGAGTTTGAAGCTTCAAGCTATACACATCATTACCAAGTTTGGCTTTATGATTTATGTAGGAAATACCAAGACCTTATGGCAGAACTTGTTGTTTCCTAAGGCCTGAAAGACTGCATCCAGGTTTCCTAGAAGTCCTTTCTGTACATAGCGTACTATAGTTTTACGTTCAGTGTTCAAACACCTGAGGAGTATCCACTTTCTGGGTGGTTTGAATTTATCCTGGACTAGGCAGGGCAATGTTTTCAATGCAACCTCTCAAGTCACAAATGTATGGACTTTTTTTTTTTTCTTTTGAGAAATGCTAAACATGCTGGGCTTGACCAGCTACTATTATGTTTTCCAGCAGATGTGATGGTTTGAATTAGTAGTTCTGCCTTTGTTTCATTTTTGCAGCTTTAGTGAAAGTGAAAGTGTTAGTCGCTCAGTCACATCCAACTCTTTGCTACCCCATGGACTGTAGCCCTCCAGGCTCTTCTCTCCATGGGATTCTCCAGGCAAGAATACTAAAGTGGGTTGCCATGCCCTTTCCAACCCAGGGATTGAACCCGTGTCTCCTGTGTCTTATACTGCAGGCAGATTCTTTACTTGCTGAGCCATCAGGGAAGCCCCAGGATGGCCGTCATCAGCAATAGTTGTCCAACAACCAATGGCGTATGATGTTGAATGTCTGCTACTATTTCCCTATTATTTCTGTCTCCCATTGAACTATCTAGTTTCTTCCTTGTACTGTGTCCTCAAATCTATGTGCCTTTGCCTATGTTCCCTGTGCTTAAAGTGACTTTTACCACTTGTCTGCTCAGTGAATCCATTCAAGGGCCCCTTCTCTGAGAGGTACTTCAGGCTGAGTTGTGCACCCATCTTCTGAGACTGTCACTGCTTTATGTATTTCCCTCATGGCACTAATCAAAATGTATGGTGACTTCTAGATCATTCACTAATTCCTCTTCTATAGTGAAAACTCGAAAGGCAAGGGAATGTGCATTGTTAATTTCTGTTCCTTTGATGCCTTGTGGAGTCAAAGAGGTATGCCTGCGCGCGCACGCGTGTGTGTGCTAAGTCGCTTCAGTAGTGTCCTACTCTTTGCGACCCTGCGAACTGTAGCCCACCAGGCTCCTCTGTCCAGGGGATTTTCCAGGCCAGAATACTGGAGTGGGTTGCCATGACCTCATCCAGAGGATCTTCGTGACCCAGGGATCAAACCCACATCTCTATGTCTCTCCTGTATTGGCAGGCAGGTTCTTTACCACTAGTGCTCCCTGGGAAGCCTGCGCGACATATTATTTGTTAAATAAATGAGCTGATGAATAAATGGATAGTTTGCTGCACTTCCATGTGACCTTTTCTAATTGCAACGATATGTTTCTGTGGGAACTCCCCCAAACTAACTACCCCAGTAAGCAATGTAAAGCTCCTCTCAAACACTACCTATAAGCAATATTCTTTGCATTGTAGATCCTTCACTAATCATTGTCAAGTTTTCACCAAAGTGAGATGATACATAGACAATTGGCTTAGACCTTAAGGTAGCTGAAGCAAAGGTTTTCATACTGTTAAAACCAAAATTTCTCCAAATTATCTCTGTGTAACTAATTAGGAGTATACAAAAGGAAGTCAGTATAATGCCAACTAGATCTGGTTATTGCACCAATTTCCTTGGGCTACAAAGGTACCTTTTTATCTTAAGGAAAACAAACTAAGGGCCTTATCATGGAGCCTTAGTCCTCAAACCATATAAACCTAAAGTAGGAATCAGATAAACATATACTAAGGGAAATCTTCATCAAATTAACCCATACTAAGGTCTGCTCATAAGGTAAGATTTTTCTGCAGACTAATGGATTGTGTACAGATATGTAAGCAGCCAAACCCTCATTACTCACATCAGTTGCTCTGTTCTTATTCATTCTTGGGAATGTTTTTCCAATAATCAATAGCTGACTATGGAGTCAGGCTCCTGAAGGTAGCCAAACTGTCCTCATTGGCTGTTGAGAATTTTGAGTTAAAGATCAGTTTATTTGGGAGTTTTATTTCTCCTGGCATTTTTTTTTTTTTGCAAGTTATGGGAAGTCTTTAGAATTCTAGGTGTCATGCTTCATTTCAATGATGCTCTGATCATAGGAATAAAAGAGTGTAAGCTTTGGGAAAGAGCTGGAGTAGTCTATTCTTTGAGGTTGTGAAAAAAGGGAATATGAATTAGAAATGTCAGTCACCGTAAGCCTCCACATCCTGTAGTCACTCTTCCCATTCAGGACATCCATGACATACCCATTTTGTTTTATAGTTTCACTGAGATGCATATTCTTTTTCCCCAAACTTTTAACTTTTATTTTATATTGGGATATGGCTGATTACCAGTGTTGTGATAGTTTCGGGTAAACAGTGAAGGGACTCAGCCACACATAATACATGTATCCATCCTTCCTCAAATCCTGCTTCCATCCAGCTTGGCACATAACATTGAGCAGAGTTCCATATGCTATACATAGGTCCTTGTTGGTTATCCATTTTAAATACAGCAGTGTGTACATGTCCATCCCAGACTTTCTAACTATCCCTTCCCCCCGGCAACCACAATTTCATTTTTTTAAGTCTGTCTCTTTCTGTTTGGTAAGTAAGTCCACTTGTATCTTTTCTTTTTAAAGTCCACATATAAGGGATATGACATACCCATTTTAAACATGAGCTTCATGCCTTCTGTGGTGACACAATGCCAGACATTTTATTCAACAGAAGACAAAAGGCAGATGTGGGTCTAGAGTCTAGAAGTAAGTGTCCTACTAAAGTGATGGTCCATGATGAGGATTCTTCTCAGAAATTTCGTGGCTATTATCTTCTGAGGCTGTGCTGATGGGGACAACAATAGCTGGTTTTTACGGGGACCTGGGAGAAGGCAATGGCACCCCACTCCAGTACTCTTGCCTGGAAAATCCCATGGACAGAGGATCCTGGTGGGCTGCAGTCCATGGGGTCACTAAGAGTTGGACACGACTGAGCGACTTCACTTTCAGTTTTCACTTTCATGCATTGGAGAAGGAAATGGCAGCCCACTCCAGTGTTCTTGCTTGGAGAATCCCGGGACGGCGGAGCCTGGTGAGCTGCCGTCTATGGGGTCTCACAGAGTTGGACACGACTGAAGTGACTTAGCAGCAGCAGCAGTGCTTAGCTATAAGATTTCCAGATGGTAAAGAGGCATCAAATTATTACTTCCCAAGAAAAGTGCTATCTACAAAGCTGAACTGTATGCTTTTGAAAAATAAGCCATTGGTGCTGTCCCGGGAATGAGGAGACTTGATAATAACCTCCAAGTGTTTGCCTTTGCATTTGGTGTTGTTTCCATATCACTTTGGGGCTGTTTTCTAAGAATAAGCTACACCTTTAATTGTTTTATCACACATGCAGTGCTGAATGCTTTGTTTCATTCTTTTAATTAAATGACTATATATAAGCCCACCAGACTACTGTACTTTAAGCCATCTGCTGCCTTATAACCCATGTTATTACATAGAGCCAGTTCTCAAAGTTGTTATGGGATGAGACCACAGTGACCCTCCTATTGAGAATGATCAAGCTGTACTATTAGCTGTACAGAAACCTCAGATTGGCTTGGATTTTAAAATGAAACTGGAGGTGGTGTGTAGTTGAGAAACTGCCTGAGGGATTCAAGCAGTTCCCATCACATGAGTTATCTGCCCATAAAGGATGCCAATCATATTGTTATTGCAGAAAAGGTTAGTCATTTTTTGTTGTTGTTGTTTGTTTCGGACCACACTACCTGCAGCACGTCTGGGAATGTTTTGCATGAAATGAGTTGACTGGAGCCCATGCTTGAGGGTCAGATCTGGATTTAGGGAGTCATATAACAGAGCATAGCAAATGCCAATTTTCTCAGTTTAATCTGCAAAAGTCACTGATTCTTACATGCCATGAGCACAAAATAGTCCAAGATTTGTACTGCCATTCCCGTTAATGGTGTGACTCAGTCCTGATGATTTTGTAGGGACGTTCCAGAAAAGGACTCTTTAATCATGGTAGAAACCTTCATAAATGGCTTATAGTAACCATGATTGCTCTCTCTCTCTCTCCTGAAATCTTTGCATCAACACCTGTGGTTTGTAACCCATATTGTCAGACATTTTCATTTTCTTCCTTTGTGACTAAGTAATTTATGAATAGCAAGGTTAGCCATTTTGGCATTCTCATCCCTTATCACTGAGGCTGAAGTGCTATGTAGACCATGTAGGGTCCCTTGAATCACATTTTCCCGGGAGACTGGCATCATCAGACATGTCAGGTTTCTTATCGTGAAAATCCACATTTGACAAGGGTCTGTCTTGCTCCTTTTCTAACAAGGCACTGTCTCATGAATGACTTGTTTCCAACTAGGGTTAGCAGATACTTCGAAGGGGAACAAGATGACATTTTGCTTACTGTATCAGCCTGCATCTGCTCTTTACTCCTTTTCCCCTCGTGAATTAATTTTTAAGAGAGATCATGGGATTGAATGAGCCTGAGTTGCAGTCTGTAACAATAAGATCAGAAAGTCTATGGCATATCTGGTCCAGTGTGTGTTAGTGTTTTCCAGTGACACCTGCAAAAAGACGACTTCAAGGATGATTTGACAGCAAAAGACCTGTTAAAAACACATCCTTTTGTGCCTTGGATATTGATTTTTTACAGTGCCTCTTGAGGATTTAACAAAGCCACAAGCTGGACAAATCCATATTTTTCTGTGGCCCCTGAAGTCACTTGTATAACATAATATGATAAATTTAGTCCTATTGATTAAAAAAGACACTCCTATCCTTTTTTACTGTTAACTGAAGTCCGAAACTGTTGAGGATGTGTAGCAAGAGCTAAGGAGTGTAGCTTAATTTTTAAAAAATGATTTTTATTTATTTCTGAGATCCTTTGCAATAGTTTAGGACTGAGGATTAGACACCATATTATTTGTAGTAAATAAAACTATGCTACTCATGGGTTTCCTGTAAAATGTTCATCACTTCAACAGAACTGTCAAGTATATAAGCAAGTAGGGTAACCGTTCAGTGCATAGGACTGGCATCAAATAGGCCAGCAGTGGAATACCAGCCCATTCTCTCAGTAGCTGCTTGAATTTAGTTTTTAAGTTATTGGTTTATTTAAGTTATTTTAATTCCTTAAGCTTCAGTCTCCTCTTTTGTAAAAAGGGAATAAGTAGTCTCTGGCTTGTGAAGTTATTTAAGGATGAAGTGATAATACTTGTGAAGCACTTAACTCACCAGCTGGCACTTAGTAAATGTTCAAAAAATGAAAGAGGTGGTGGGAGTGGCTGATCCAGCAGTCATTCATTCAGCAAACTTCAATTGACTTTGATGTTACAAGACACTATTCTCAAATTTATATTGTCCTAAGATGAGTAATGTACCCCCACTGTCTTCTAGGAAGGTGTAGTCTTATGGGAGACAAAGAAGCATACTAAGGATAAAATTTTGAGATACATGTACATTTACAAAAACACAGGTGAAGGAGCAGATTCAAGTGAGTCATGGTGGGTTCCCATGTAGAGGTAACACTTAGACTTGATTTTGAAGAGTGAGTGAACATTTACCAAGCAGAGGAAGGGAAAGGAAGTTTCAGGCAGAAAGATGAGCACAAAGGCAGAGATGGGCAAATTCACATCTGCTTTATGAGTAGCAGATTATTCAGTGTTATCAGGCTACCCAGTGCCCTCAAGGGATTAGTAGGATGAGGAAGAATAAAAGGATTGTGGCTGGACTGCCAAGTATTTCACATGCTATGATAAAGATTTTGATTTTTCTTCTTTAAGAGATAAAAAGATGTTACAAAGTTTAAATAAAGGAATGACATGACAGTTATGTTCTAAGCAGGCCACAGTGGATGACATCCAACTCTAAAAGAAAAAGTCAGGGAAGGGTAATCAGATGGACAACATACTCATTCTGACTCAGGCGGTGAGGTTTTGAAGGCCAGGGACCTTGTAATCCTAATAGCAGTTAATAAGTTAATAGTAGAAAGGTCAAGCTTGGAGGTGAAAAAATAAAACCTGAGTTCATTAAAACCATTTATTTGGTTGGTAGTAATTACTTAAGTACTCATGTCTTAATTTGTTCTCCTGTTTGTGTCATTACGGGTCACCTTGAATCTTCTTGAAAAGAAGCAGTCATAAATAATGTTCATCACTGGAGACTATAAAAAGGCTAAAGAACTTTTAAATTACTGGAAGCATCTCAGAAAAAGGGCATAAGCAGTTTCTTCAAGGTAGAAATAAAAACAGAGCTTCAGTTAAGGGAACTCTGATAGCAGTTGAAATTTACTGGATGACACCAGGCTGCATTTATTGTCACATTTCTTAAATCTTGAATAAATGATCTTCCTTAAAACTACTGTGTCAATATAGGTAATATATGCTTAATGCACATATGTCCTTTTTACTTTGATGGAAAGTTACTTTTTGGAGAAAAATCCTGAACAAATTATAGGTTGTGTGTTCCATCACATCTGTTTTCCACACTGGGAGAGCTTAATTGCCTGGTTTGTATTCTCTGAGGCCTCATTGTGAACCTAATGGCAGCTACCCAAAGTGGAGACACAGTGCCTGGTGGGGACCTGCTAGTCCCTGGGATGCACGCCCTGCCAATTTGACCTAATAAGTGACGGCAAATGTCTCAATATGCTTTGCCATTCTGACCACTTGGCAAGTAAACCTGGTCATATTTGGGATATGATTTTTGAAGATGTTGTCCCTATTGTATTTTCTTGTGTTTTACAGTTCCCTCTATGGGAATGTAAAATCAAGGAGCTGGCAGGAATCAAGACTTTGTCACTAGTAACAGAGGGATTTCCATAATATACCAGGTGGTGATGTCAAAAATAGCGACACCACAATTTTAGTGTTCCAAGTCCCACTGCTATACGGCCTGGAGTAGCAGTGTTTGCTTAGAGTTTAACTGCAGGTGTTTTTGGAACATTATTCTTGAATTTTCAGAGTCCACTATTGCGAAAATACTCTGTTTTCTACTGTGTTTTTCAGAGAACTGTAAAAGTGCTTCTATTCTGCATTAAATCAATAGACTTTCATTATTATAAACTGTTATGTATTGGCTCTTTCCATATTGAAATCCTGGGCCTTGTATATATTGAGCTATTAAAAAGGCACACATTTATAGTGATTTGGAAAGAGAACTTTGTGTTGTTAAAGCAAAATCACAACTTCATTTTAACTGAAAGTTGCAGCAGTCCTACATTGAGGAGCTGACCTATTAATCTATAATTGTACTATATTATGAAACACTTACTGATATTTCAGGAATGCCCATACCCCTTGATTTTCACTTCATGACCTCCATCCTAGACGTGTGAACACCACAGAAGCTGGCTCTCAGTCATGGACCATTCTATTGCCCTGTGGCCAGTGGTCCTGATGGTAATCTCTTGTTTTTCATGAGTAGTTTCCAAATAGACACATGACAGAAGGAGAATTAATTAAGGAATAAATTAACTCCAAAGCAAAGGAAAAGAAATAGTGCATCTTAGATAATTACCTCTGGCGAGAAATTTCTACAGTGAAACAATGTTAACAAAAGCATTTTTGAATTGCTCTTGCTGTTGCCTCCCTCCCTGTGATCAAGTCCTTAAATAACATAGCCCTGTTTTGATTGGGGGGAGTGTGGGGTGGGGTTTGTGAGATTGCTTTAGCATGAAAAGCCTGGGAAGGAAATAAATAAAAAGATTCTATCTGAGATAATTTTTGAGTTGAGTTTTTCTGACACTTAGGCTGTGAGAGGGGCTAATCAGGATAGCAGTATGGTATCTAGTATCTAGATTTTAATGTTGATTCCACTACTTGTGAAGTGGTAGAAACTTAAACTTGGTACTTGACCTTCATGAACCTCAGTTCCTCTTGGAACTATTCCTTTTGCACTAGAGATGTTGAAAGTTTTTTTTTTTTTTTCTATTTTTTAAAAGCCAACAGAAAATATATGCTAAAATCTAAAATGTTTAATTTTCATTATGTGTGAAACTCTATTTTTTTAACCTGGTTTTCATGTATTTTCTCATTTAATTCATGCAATAACCCAGTAAAAGAGGTACTATTAATATCTTAGTCTTAGAAATGAGGAAAGAGGCAAGGATTAAATAAATTCTAGTTAATCTGCACCCAGAGTTTTAATCACTGAGCTGAAATTTTAGAAAGGCATGCTAAAAATGTATAGCTGTATCTGTGCTGTGATTGTTGTGTTTGCAATTTTAAGCTCATTAAATGCAACTACCATTTTTCCTTTTCTAGTGATAGAGACACTAAAGGTGGATTGGTGAATGGATTTCTAATGCTGTCACTCTGTTTGTCTTAAAGATAGGATGATGTTTCCTTCTCTTTCCTGTTGGCTTCTAGCGCAGAATCTGGCATAGTCAACACTGTATTCTTTATGTGGAAAGACTGAAGACAGCTTGATTAGAGTAAGTATGGGGCACTAGCCTAATCTGGAATGGCCCTGGGTGCCCACCTATGTTGAGTGTTGGCTAGTGGTCTCTGGGAATAGTCAGTCTAAGGACAAATGGAGTGGAACCCTTACAGCTACTCTCAAATCAAGGCATCTTTTGTGGCATGCAGTAAAGGTGGGGAGGGTGTGGGAGGGGTTTGTCCCACAAGCTCACTTTTCTACATCATCTGTCTTTTGTATCATATACAGATTTCCATTGTAGAAAAATGCTTATTTTTCATTTATGATCATCCAGACTGACCTAGAATAAATAGATCATGGTTGTGATCTGCAACCCAAGATTCATTCAAGGATTTCCAGCCTTCTGGACAGGCTGCAGGTTATCAGTCTGTTAATTCTTTCAATTCATTCAAAAAGCATTTACTCTCAACTTGGTGGAGGTATTGTTTTAGGTATCCTCAATACAAAGATAAAAGATGTGTTTCTCAAACTCAAGTAGCTTATTGTTAGGTAGGAAAATAGATATGCAAAGGAATAATTATAGTTAATAAGCTAGTAATGCAGGTGTGTGCTTAAGTAGTGGGAGCTTGGGAAACATTTCTCAAAAGAGATAGGGTATGAGGCTTCCCTGGCAGTACAGTGGTTAAGACTCTTCACTTTCACTGTCGGAGGCATGGGTTCTATTCCTGGTCAGGGAACTAAGATTCCATATGCCGTGTGGCATGGCCAAAAAGTTAAGAACAAATAAAAGGGATAAAAAAAAAAAAGGACAGTGTCTGAGCTGAGAACTGAAAGAGAGAAGGATTTGGCTTGGCCATATGGCTAAGGGACAGTGCATTCCAGATAGAAGAAACACTATGTTCTCCTTTTTAGGCAAGAATGAGCAGATAGTATACATCATTAGACTATGAGAAAGCAGCTTTCCAGGGACACTTCAAAGGCAAGCTTTCTGTTCACTCGGATCCACTTTCTGTTCACACAGATTTGATATTTGCTTATAGATGCCTCAAGGGCTCATAAAATGTCTACTATTTATAAATGTTTTTATTGAAGTACAGTTGATTTACAGTGTTTCAGGTATACAGCAAAATGATACTCTTTTTCAGAGTCTTTTCCCGTGTGGGTTGTTACACGATATTAATATAGTTCCCTATGCCATCTAGTAGCCCCTCACTGTTTATCTATTTTATATATAGTAGTGTGTCTCTGTTAATCCCAAACTCCTAATATATCCTCACTCTCCTTTCCCCTTTGGTAACTCTAAACTTGTTTTCTATTTCTGTGAGCCTGTTTCTGTTTTGTAATAAGATTTATGCATTTTATTTTGCGTGCTCTGTGCTTCCCCTTACCTAGTCTACACAGCAGTGTTCTTGTTGAACCTAAAATACATATCCTTAACAGTGTCAGACTTTATTTTGGGGGGCTCCAAAATCACTGCAGATGGTGACTGCAGCCATGAAATTAAAAGACGCTTACTCCTTGGAAGGAAAGTTATGACCAACCTAGATCAGTTCAGTTCAGTCGCGCAGTAGTGTCCGACTCTGCGACCCCATGAATCGCAGTACGCCAGGCCTCCCTGTCCATCACCAACTCCCGGAGTTCACTCAGACTCACGTCCATTGAGTCCATGATGCCATCCAGCCATCTCATCCTCGGTCGTCCCTTTCTCCTCCTGCCCCCAATCCCTCCCAGCATCAGGGTCTTTTCCAATGAGTCAACTCTTCGCATAAGGTGCCCAAAGTACTGGAGCTTCAGTTTTAGCATCATTCCTTCCAAAGAAATCCCAGGGTTGATCTCCTTCAGAATGGACTGGTTGGATCTCCTTGCAGTCCAAGGGACTCTCAAGAGTCTTCTCCAACACCACAGTTCAAAAGCATCAATTCTTCGGCGCTCAGCCTTCTTCACAGTCCAACTCTCACATCCATACATGACCACAGGAAAAACCATAGCCTTGACTAGACGGACCTTAGTCGGCAAAGTAATGTCTCTGCTTTTGAATATACTATCTAGGTTGGTCATAACTTTTCTTCCAAGGAGTAAGCGCCTTTTAATTTCATGGCTGCAGTCACCATCTGCAGTGATTTTGGAGCCCAAAAAAACAAAGTCTGACACTGTTTCTACTGTTTCCCCATCTATTTCCCATGAAGTGATGGGGCCAGATGCCATGATCTTCGTTTTCTGAATGTTGAGCTTCAAGCCAACTTTTCCACTCTCCTCTTTCACTTTCAACAAGAGGCTTTTTAGCTCCTCCTCACTTTCTGCCATAAGGGTGGTGTCATCTGCATATCTGAGATTATTGATATTTCTCCCAGCAATCTTGATTCCAGCTTGTGTTTCTTCCAGTCCAGCATTTCTCATGATGTACTCTGCATATAAGTTAAATAAGCAGGGTGACAATATACAGCCTTGACGTACTCCTTTTCCTATTTGGAACCAGTCTGTTGTTCCATGTCCAGTTCTAACTGTTGCTTCCTGACCTGCATACAGATTTCTCAAGAGGCAGGTCAAGTGGTCTGGTATTCCCATCTCTTTCAGAATTTTCCACAGTTTACTGTGATCCACACAGTCAAAGGCTTTGGCATAATCAATAAAGCAGAAATAGATGTTTTTCTGGAACTCTCTTGCTTTTTCCATGATCCAGCGGATGTTGGCAATTTGATCTCTGGTTCCTCTGCCTTTTCTAAAACCAGCTTGAACATCAGGGAGTTCACGGTTCACATATTGCTGAAGTCTGGCTTGGAGAATTTTGAGCATTACTTTACTAGCATGTGAGATGAGTGCAATTGTGCGGTAGTTGGAGCATTCTTTGGCATTGCCTTTCTTTGGAATTGGGATGAAAACTGACCTTTTCCAGTCCTGTGGCCACTGCTGAGTTTTCCAGATTTGCTGGCAAATTGAGTGCAGCACTTTCACAGCATCATCAAGCAGAGACATTACTTTGCCGACTAAGGTCCATCTAATCAAGGCTGTGTTTTTTCCTGTGGTCATGTATGGATGTGAGAGTTGGACTGTGAAGAAGTCTGAGCGCTGAAGAATTGATGCTTTTGAACTGTGGTGTTGGAGAAGACTCTTGAGAGTCCCTTGGACTGCAAGGAGATCCAACCAGTCCATTCTGAAGGAGATCAACCCTGGGATTTCTTTGGAAGGAATGATGCTAAAGCTGAAACTCCAGTACTTTGGCCACCTCATGCAAAGAGTTGACTCATTGGAAAAGACCCGATGCTGGGAGGGATTGGGGGCAGGAGGAGAAGGGGATGACAGAGGATGAGATGGCTGGATGGCATCACTGACTCAATGCATGTGAGTATGAGTGAACTCCGGGAGATGGTGATGGACAAGGAGGCCTGGCGTGCTGCGATTCATGGGGTCACAAAGAGTCGGAGACGACTGAGCAACTGAACTGAACTGAACTGAATAAATGCTATTTTCTAATGAAAGTGAAATTATATGTGTCCTAGTTGTAACTAGTACATAATTGAGAAGCTTGATTTACCAAACTCACACAAATACTACCATAATCAAGTGAAGTAACAATTGATTAGACTTCTTCAAATTAATCCCAATGGAAAAGAGTCTATAATTTATTTTGTTTCATGTTTTAGATACTTTCATTATAATCACTCATCTTAATAGAGTATTTTGCTTTAGCACCGTATAATTATAAAATTAAGAAATGCCCTTCAATGCAACACAATTCAGATACTAATATGTTGCTTTGTCTCCTCAATTATATATAGGTCAGTTTTTGTTTGAATAACTTCGGTGACTAAGGACTTACAGCCTCCTTGTTCAGGACTATCATTTTGTTTCTAATAACTCTTCCTTATGCTGGCTCTAGATATACCCTGCTCTAAGTCAGTGCTGGTCCATGGGGAAGGGGGAGAACTTTGTTGTTTGACAGTGTATGGGAACATTTGGGTGCACCACAACTTAAGGTCCTGTTGGCATGCAGTCTAGCGAGGAGGGGCCAGTGGCGCTGCTAACCAACCTGTACTGCACAGGGCCGCTCCGCGCAGCAGGAGTATCCAGCCCAATAGTGACAGTGTTGAGAAACTCTGCTCTAATTTAAATTTATTTATTTATCCACAGAATAAAAACATTATTTTTCCATTCTGGAGTCTATCTGATACTTGGACACAGCTAACCCTAGCAGGCCTTTTGTAACACCTAGTCCTTCAATTGTTTTTCTGAGTTTCCTATGATAACACGAATTCATATGTGATTCTTCCCCACAGCATTTAATTAAAGGAGCAATGAATCATTGAGGGAAGACCATACTTAACATAGATTGACTGGAGTGCTGGTCCACTTTCTCACTGTGGAATTGGGTGGAGGAGGAATAGACTGCTTAGTGCCTTTATAGGCTATTCTTCATACCCTATCTAGATGAAATCTGGGAAACTTATTGCAAGTTTGAGCTACTCTTCTCAGGGACTTGATGTGAGCAGTGCATGACATGTCCAAATCCATGTCATGGTAAACGATATAATGACTACCTCCCAGGGTCAGGGAGTTCTTGGGATGTGACTAGTGCTAAAAATTCTGAAAATAGATTTTACTGTGTCAAGCAAGGAAAAGAGGCATTAGGATCCTTTCAAGGCTCTTTTCCGCCCTTTGTATGAGCTATTTAACCCAAATATCCATTTGTTGCTGAGGCTACTTTAACACTCAGGGATGCAATAATAACTGGGTCAACTTATGCCTGTTCTGTTGCAGCTGACCTTGCTCTGGCTAAGGCAAGAAAGACCAAGGAAATAGACATCTCCTGAAAGGAGTGAGGAATATTTTGGAACAATTCATGAGACTTTTTTTTTTTTTAACTAAACAACTTAGGAGCTCTAACTACAGTCTGTTTGAAAAAGCACAAGTATAAACACTGCTTCGGAATAGTACCATGTACACAATTGCCTTGCTAAAGGCAACCAACCTGCTTTTCTACTTGAATAAATAGTGTTTTCCCCTAAGTGGGTGGGTTGCAGGCTTATAGAAGAGAGTGGAATACAATCTTTAAAATACTTTGAAAAGAAACTTATTCACCAGAGGGAGTGGTGAATAGGCCCCGTGAATATTTGCTAATAAAGAAGGATTTTGATTCCAGCTTTCATTGATTACCAAATTAAAAAATCAATTCTGTTGCTTTAGACAATGGACCACCAAAGAGTGGTTTGTCTACTTATTAAGAGTGTCGAGAAAATATTCGTTTTTTGTCAATCGCGATACAGATTAACTCAGCAAATCATTAAGAATTTCTCCTTTCACGTGTTTTTGCTGTGTGCAGGCTACCTGTTGTATGAACTAATACAGTGGAGGGTGTCTCCTCTGCTGATTTCTAGAGGAATTCTTCTTTAGTAGGAGGATAATGAGAGGAGAGGAAACTGGAGAGAAAAGTACCTTCTGAAGCCATCCCAAGAGTAAAGCTGTTCCGGCCAAATGGGGAGATGATAATGTCTAAACTGACCCAACCACAAAAGAGAAGATGTACAAATTTTATCATTCTTGATAAGTCTAGTTCTCAGGAATGATTTTGTGACTAAAAACTCTGTGCTGTGGTTTGGTACTGGATGCAACAATTAAATGAGTGGAATCTTTGTAATTGTGTGGTGGATTTATCTTAGTATATGTGTGTGTGTGTGTGTATATATATATATATATATATATACACACACACACACATTTTTTTTTCTCTACAGTTTAACCCTCTTTTCTCCCCCTAGCTCAGTTCAAGCTCAGACATTTTCCAATAATTATTCAAGAAGTTAAAAGCAGTTGAAAATGGATGGCAGGGGTGACACCGGGCATGCATCTTTGTGGCTATCAGCTGCATGCTGTCACCACAGTTACCAGACACCAGGGCAGAGGATCAGAACCCATTCTGAGCAAAAGTGAGGGTGAGGGGCACCCAGAAAATGCCTCTCTTCTAAAACACTTCTCTTATTAATGTAGGTGCAAGAGTGTCTCAAAGTCCCCATCAGGAATTTATTGCTTTGGATTGCCATTGACTATTTCTTTAAAAAAATTCTTATTTAAAGACAGATAGGCTTAACAAGGGTAACACACCTGAATTCCTAGCTATGTAAGAGCCCCTAAGACTGCTTTTCATTCATGATGTTTAGCTGAAAGCAAGGCTCTATGGCGAAGGATTCCTTGGAAGGCGGCCTGGAGATCAGAGTGTAGGCAGATGGCCCCACCTCCCCACTTGCTTTGGCTGAGGGGACCAGTGGGGGCCTAATCAGAGCCTGAGCACCTGGGGACCGGGAAGCGGGCAGTGAAGCCCTCTCTCTCCTTCTTCTCCAGCTCACCCTTTCACTGCTGTCAAGGTCTTTGTCCTCTTGCTCACAGACTCCTACCATGTCTTTCTGATCAACTTCCTCAGATCCAGTGTTTCATTCAGACTGTGGCCCAATTAGCTTTTCTCTAGTGCAGCTTTCATTCTCTCAGTTACCCTCAAAACTTTCCCAAAGGTCATTTCTTACCATGTAAGCCCCTTGAATGTATTCAGAAGTGTAGTCACTATTCATAATAGTGCTGTATCCATAGCCAGAATTTAGGTTCCTCGAGGTCAAGGCTGAGTTCCGTGACTTGTCTCTCTAACCCCTGTGATGTTGCAGGATGCACCCAGGGAGCTTCGTAGAGATTACCTGACTGATGAGGCACATGAGGGACCAGCAACAATTTCTTGGGACTTCTTGGAGCTGGTGTTAGAGGTGGCTCTTCCACTGATTTTCCCAATGATTTTAGGTTCATAATAGTTACTGCTTATTGAATCTGTTAGTTTTTTTTTGGTAAGGCATTTCCCATGGCTTCTCTCAATTTATCCTCTCAATAACTTTTTAAAGTGGATAGTATTTTCCTTATGTTGTAAATAAGCGTGTCAATTGGGGCTTCTCTGAAGGAGCTGATGATAAAAAATCTGCCTGCATTGTAGGAGACCTAGGTTTGATTCTGGGTCGGGAATATCCCCTGGAGGAGGAAATAGCAATCCCATGGACAGAGGAGCCTGGTGAGTTACAGTCCACAGTAGAAAAGAGTCTACCGTGGCTGAGCGATTAACACTCACTCACTTTTTGTAAATTGTGGAGCTGGAGTTCAGGTTCCATTTGGTGCTGCCTAAATCTATGTCCTTTTCAATATAACATGACAGTTTTAGTTTCCTTATGTATAATGTGGAGACAAAAACCATATCAGTATCTGTGATTTTATAGTGATATAGACCAGGTAAGTGAACTAATAAGCCAGGTCCTTTGATGATTAAGTGGTTTTTCCCCTTGTGAACAAGTGCAGGGTTTTAATAACCTACATTTTAAAAGATAATCTGACCTCTTTTGAAGAGTTTATAGGTAATAAAAAAGTAAAAGTAGATTAAAATTTTATTTGCCTAGCATAGTTTGTTAATTACTTTGGGTAAATATATATTTACACATCTGCTGTGGAGTGCTATTACTGTATTGGGAGAAACTAAGGTCTGAGAAACATATTTGTAATTCTTTACTGGTGGTAATATTGAGTACAATATAAATATCTATAAATTGTTTGGCACTTATCTGATAAAATTATTATTGAAGTATGACAAATATATACTTTAGTTTTCTCTTCTCAAATAGCAAATTCCATGTTTTGTTATCTAAGTGTAGAAATAGTGGCAAAATTAACAAGATATGCTTTGAGATGTGCAGTATTTTCTATCCATCTAATGAAGTCAAAGGATATTTATGAAAAATAAATTATCTTAATTACTCATGAGTGTGTGCTTATAGAAGGAAAAAAATTTGCACTAGCTGCTTAGAGCAGCACAGAACTCTATGTAGAATTTTAAAGGCCTTGAGTCTCTGACATGGAAATAAGATTATCCAATGTAAGTAGAGCCAATTTAAGTGGTTGGTGACATGTACAGACAACATGGGTGTAATATGACTTCTTTTAGTGTATGGAGCTTTGATGACAGTCATTTGGTAGGAAGCAAAGTATATGAGTCATATCTTGTGGAATTGTATTACTGCCACATTTACCAGGAAAAATATTGAACTTCATATAACATAAAAATCACATAGGAGAGTTGAAAGAGCCCAAAAGTACAAAAGATCAGTCTAAGTTCTAGTTCATGTGCTACCTACCAATGGGAATATTCATGAAATCAATATTTTTAGGGCATGGGAAAATGAGAATTTTGAGCTGGCTGATTTCTTAGCTCTTTTTTTTAATTTTATTTATTAAAATTCTTTTTTTATTTTTACTTTATTTTACTTTACAAAACTGTATTGGTTTTGCCATACATTGACATGAATCCGCCACAGGTGTACATGAGTTCCCAATCCTGAACCCCCCCCCCCCCACCTCCCACCCCATATCA
>SJXQ01002394.1:65189-155671 GCA_006408695.1 Aepyceros melampus | reverse complement strand
CCACGGGTGTACGTGAGTTCCCAATCCTCAACCCCCCCCCCACCTCCCACCCCATATCATCTCTCTGGATCATCCCCGTGCACCAGCCCCAAGCATCCTGTGTCCTGTAATCAACATAGACTGGCGATTCGTTTCTTACATGATAGTATACATGTTTCAGTGCCATTCTCCCAAATCCTCCCACCCTCTCCCTCTCCCTCGGAGTCGAAAAGTCCGTTCTATACATCTGTGTCTCTTTTGCTGTCTCGCATACAGGGTTATCGTTACCATCTTTCTAAATTCCATATATATGTGTTAGTATACTGTATTGGTGTTTTTCTTTCTGGCTTACTTCACTCTGTATAATCAATTATACGAGTGATTTCTTAGCTCTTTTCCATCTCTAATTTTGCGACCTGTGAGCACTGTGAGAGTTTGACTAATATGTTCCTTCTTTCCCTAACAAAATTATGAGAACCAACCATCAGTGATTTAATCTAGTTTAGGTTATGTGCTAAATTGTCCCCCTTTTTTTTGGTAGTAATTATCTAGCATCTCCGCATACATTCGCAGGTTTATACCATGATAAATTTTTTATAATTTATCTCTGAATAAAGCAACACTTGGGAGAAAATTAGTGTGGAAAAAAATAGAGCTCAGTAATTTTGTACCTTCTTGTGCTCGTTTGTATTGAGGACTTGATGTCATGGCTCGGTGATGTGACCACATTCTCTGTGATGTCACTTAGCAGCATGTGGGTTGTGGGTGGCACCTCTTTCCCTGCTCCTTGATTCTGGCTGAGCCTTGTGAGTTGCTTTGGCTGGTGGGATGTTCACAGCTGTGAAGCATGCAGAAGTTTGGAAGGGGCCTATGCAGCTAAATTTGCGTTCTCTTACATCTCTGTCATCACTCAGACAAACATGACCGGGTTAGCTGACTGATTCCGGGTGGAGGATAAGGGACAAGCTTGGAGCAGAGCTACCTGCAGCTGAACCTAGCCTTGATCTGCTCGCTGCAGCCAGTCTTCAGACTTATAACTATAGTAATTAATCATTGTTGTTTTAAGTCACTGAACTTTGGAGTAGCTCATTATGCTCCACTAGCTACCCGCTATATCTTTAAACAATTTCCATTGCTCAAGTACTGTTCTGTCTGCAAACCTACATTACCAGAGACCTACAGAAATGAGCAATTACATGGTTAATATCATCCATTGATGAAGCTATTAGGATATTTTCCTTTTGTTCCCCAAAGACATAGAACCAAAGAGATACAGTGTTTTATCAACAACACTGTCCGTCTTACCTGTATGGAAACACTGCTGTAAGAGCCGCCAATGACCCCTGCAATGACCAGTGGGATATTTTCTTGAATGGCATAGGATCCATCAGGACACATATACTCTGCTTCATCCACTTTAGTCAAAGATGCCCTGACAAATTCCAGCGATTGCTCTAATGCGTAGGTATCCCTTGAGCAGGTATCCAAAATGTGAACACCCAGCTTCACTCCTGGGAGCAGGTAATTGTCTTTGTTAATTTCATCAATAGCAAACAACATGGCTTCCAGGCGTTGGATCCCTCGATCTTCGTTGATTCGCCCACATTCTTCAGTTCCAGTGCCTTTTTCATTAATGGGAAATAGGCCCCCTAAAACGAGGTCACCTTCTATTTTAATCTCCCTCCTAAGAAAGTTATGGTCCCCTAAACAAAGTAAAAATCCCTTTGAAAACAAAGCTAATGTAAGAACTTGGAGTCTTGTCAACATCTTCATGAGTCCTGTGTCTGTACCTCTGGGAGATATCAGTGGATGGCGCCAATGCTGCCCGCTAGTCCTCCTCTCTCATTGCCAAACTGGATCTTTGGTCTGTCCTTCGTGTAAAGGAGGAGCAGACTAACAGAGGCTGTCACCAAATTCCTAAAGAGATAAAAATTGAATGAACAAAAATGGTAAAGAAGGCAATAGTGGTTATACTGATGGTCCCCATTCAGACCTTTGATGGGATAATGACTCCAGTTACCATCTTCTAAACACATATGGAGCAGTGCGCCAGGAATGCCCCAAGTATTCTCACCCAGTCCTTACAACACCCTGTGACATAGCTCTCAGTGGCCCCACCTCCCAGAAATGGACACTGAGGACTAGAGAGAGGAAGTGACCTGACAAACTGTACTTAGTAATGATCAGACTCTGGGTTTTATAATGTTCAGTTCAGTGGAGAAGGCAATGGCACTCCACTCCAGTACTCTTGCCTGGAAAATCCCATGGAGGGAGGAGCCTGGTAGGCTGCAGTCCATGGGGTCGCTGAGGGTCGGACACGACTGAGTGGCTTCACTTTCACTTTTCACTTGCATGCATTGGAGAAGGAAATGGCAACCCACTCCAGTGTTCTTGCTTGGAGGATCCCAGGGACGGGGGAGCCTGGTGAGCTGCCGTCTATGGGGTCACACAGAGTCGGACACGACTGAAGTGACTTAGCAGCAGCAGAAGCAGGGAAGCAACTTGGCTATGAGTCGTTATTCCCTGTCTTTCAACGATAAACCTTTTGTAGTCCTCATTTTACTTAACTGAAATCTTAATTCTTTTCTACCTGTTTCTGCTTCCTAGGTTTCTGTTCTCATGATTCATGTCCTATTACATCTCAATTCCAGTACTGAATACTCCTTTCTTGGGTTAGCTCAACTAATGTTCACAGTTTCAATGGAGAAGGAAATGGCAACCCACTCCAGTATTCTTGCCTGGAGCATCCCAGGGATGGAGGAGCCTGGTAGGCTGCCATCTATGGCATCACACAGAGTTGGACATGACTGAAGTGACTTAGCAACAGTCTCCTAGGCTAACTGCCTGCTAAACAGCTCTCTAGCACTACAATTGAGAGCCCCTTAGACAGCAAGGGGATCAGTCAGAAATTAGCCATGAACTGGAAGGACTGATGCTGAAGCTGAAGCTCCAATACTTTGACCACTTGATATAAAGGGCTGACTCAATGGAAAAGACTGAGGAAATACTGGGAAGATTGAGGGCAGGAGAAGGGGATGACAGAGGATGAGATGGTTGGATGAGATGGTTGGATGGCATCATGACTCAATGGATGTGAGTTTGAGAACCTCCAGGAGATAGTGAAGGACAGGGAAGCCTGGTGTGCTACAGTCAATGGGGTTGCAAAGAGTTGGACATGACCTAGTGACCAAACATAACACATAAACCGTTCTACCCACACGTCCTCTGACACCTCAGGGTCTACTCTTATCTCTATGAATGGTTCTTCTCTGTACCCAGGCTTCTGAGCCAGAAACCTGCACAAAAGAGCCCTTCCCAAAGGGTTTTTAAACCCATAATGTCAGACTCTTGTTATCTCTAACAGGACAACAGCAGTATTTTGCTAGGGAGCTGATGCTAGCCCCCAAAACATCTTTATGTGAATTAGGAAGAGATAACCTTCCTCAAATGTAAACATACACAATTTTTTATTGTATAACCTGTAGTATTGATAAAACACCGATTTTGGAGAAAGTGTGATGCCTGGTGGCTGCCTTCTCTAGCTGCGGTTAGGTGCTCCTGACATGGGCCTCACATTTCAGGGAGGATGGTAAGCATGAGTGCTGGTGTTTGCACAGTACACTGGCGCTTAGGCCAGTTCCCTAAATCAAGCTTCTTTTTACATGATAAGCTTGAACATATGCAACTTTTATGAATCAAGCAAAGTTAGGGATCATGTCGTTGACAGTAGGCTGGGGTCTTACCAGGGGGCTTTTTAAAAAATCCTGGTGTGGGGCTGTCTGGTTGCACGTGCACATAAACCAATGGTCCTGCTGTTGTACTCTTGACGCGTGGCTTCCTGGCACTAGGGTAGGCACTGGTCAGCACACTCTCTCAATTTGCCCATCCCCTTGGTGATGTAAGCTTATTATATTCAGAGGCAGGCGAGAGACGGTAGAGCAGGGACTCCTGCAGCAGTTTCCTGACAGCACACAGTTGCATGTCCCTGTATGTGTGGTTGAGTATGTAGGTCTGCTCTCTCGCTTTTGTGCGTGATGGTGTATTTGTGAGGTTTTATGGAGGAGGGGTCTTTCCTGGCTGCTTATGGCTCTCAGACTGTCTAAAGGCACACCATCAGTGTGCTCTCAAATATATTAATACTAGTAAATATTAGCCATTGGGTGTCCCATTGGAGGAGATACTCTGTCTAATGTATAATCTTAATTGCTGTTCAGAGTGCCCATCTCTTATTAATTTATACTGACTTCCCCTTGCCTCTAGGTTGAAGGAAAGACTTCATGCTCCATGATCTTGAATCTGGCAAGCTCTCAAGTCTTATTGTTCACCATGCCCATCAGCATCATCCCTCGTCTACCTTCACACCTTATGTTTCAGTTATTCGAACTCTTCACTTCAGAGGATGATGATGACATCATCATCCTGCACATGTTGGTCTCTTTGCTGGGAAGGCCCTTCTACACTGTTTGTTCAGTAAATATCAACTTAGCATTTAAGATCTCGTGGTCAGTACCAGAAAAGGCCAAGAAGTTTTTCCTATCTTCCTTCCTTAGTCAAATTGTTTATTTCTTGCTTTGTCTTCCTGCTGTAGCTGGATCAAGAAATATTTGCATTTATTATTAAGATTCATATTTGTTTCTTTGCTCATTTAGCATAAATGAAATGCACAAAATTAAGGATTTTTAAGGTAGGAAGAAAAGAACCAAAGCTCAACAAAAACATCCAGACAAGAACTAGTCCAGTGTTTATTTCAGCATCTTTGACATTTTTTCCTTCTCCTGTTAGCATTGCCCTTTAAAACCTGGCTTTCCATATGCTTCCTATTCCTTTTATGTGAGGCAAGTGATGGGTTGTTTTCTTGAGACACACAAGTCACCTGAGTTTGGTTTTGTTTATTTAATAGGTGTGAACCTCCACACTCACAGTGGCAGTGATTGGAACACTCAGTGTTAACCCAGAGCTTCTCTGGGAGATCTGCCATAGGGCACCAGAAAATCTAATAATAATGATGATTTTTAAAGAGGTTGATAGTGTAGTAGAATCTTGTTTGTTTCCTGTCAGTTCTGGTCTCTCTTTGATCTTTATGTGCAATTCCCTTTGAAGCAAAACTGCCATGGAAGGTAAAAGAGTTGCGATCATTATCACTAATGATAAAGAAACTGAAATTGGCATTACAAAATAATTGTTTTATGTGCCTAGTGAAAGAGAATAGTTAATTAAAAGAAGGTCATCAATGCCGTCTTACCGTTTTCCTATTAAAAATGTAGATATCTCTTGAATATGAAGGAAATTTGACTATACAGAGTAAAGATGACTTTATAGTTTATGGAAAGCTTAATTCTCTTAAGAAAATGCTCTTAGGCAGAGAAGGCTTCAAATGAAACATCACATCATGCTGAAAGTAGTAGTGTGTGTCAGACTGTCGTAATGTTTCATATCTGTTTCATATGGAGGGCCTGTGTTGTATTTACCTTTGTGTACCCAGGGCCTGGCATAGTGTCTGTCATCCAGATGATATTCGACAGCTATTTCTTGAAGGAATGTAGACATACAAAATAATGATATTTGCAAATGACTCTACTATTTTACTTGTGACATAGCAAGTGGAAATTAGAGAAACCAGTTGTTCCATTTCATTACCTACCTAATCATCCCGAATATTCTTCCCCTGTTATGGTCTTTGATGACAGGACTGCCAGCAAGTAGTATTTTGTACACACGCAGGAGAAAATGCTGCCTTTGAATGTGGAAGTGGTAGCTGAGGCAGATCTATACAAAGCCAGGAAAGATGTGGCCTCAAGTTGACCTACATTCCTACATTTACTGGTTTTCAGTCAGGAGAATACTGAAGTAGGAACATGCCTATTATCCTATTTCAAAGCTTCACAGATGCAATCACTCATCAAATATTTATTGAACACCTACTTTGTGTGTGCTGGGCCATGAACTGGATACCCAAGATAGAAACTTCAGTTGTAAACAAATGAACATGATGCCTGGTATCAAATAATTTAAATGCTTGTATATTTTTATAGAGAGAGTGATGGAAAAGTACTCCTTTCTCTTTCTACCAACTATCTCCACCATTTGTGAAAGTATTAATAAGTTTGCCATAGGTTTCCTTTAACATGGTGATTGTTATTAAGTATTGATTGAAAAAACAATTCATTGCATATTATATATATTAAAATATTAGATATACAGTACTTAAAAACAAGTTGACTAACACCTATTTCATGTGAAATAGTTTTAAACCCTCTGACAGGGCATCCTTAAGTAACACTTTATGTAGTCTTAGACAGTTACTAGTTAAACATCAATTAGAGTAATGTTTAAATTCACTGTCAATATTTTCTTATTTATCTTTTCCTTAAAGCAGAACTTGAAATGATTAGGACTGTAGGGTTGTGCATAATTTTATAACACTTAGTATTATTAAAAATGAAGCCCCAAGAAACTGAAAGAACAGGAAGTTGAAAATCAGCATTGAAAAATAGACAAACATGCTTAATTCAATGCAACTGTTTATCTCTGTGTAACAGCTTATCGGATTGTGGGAAAGAGCAGCCACCATTTCTTTTCAGGCTCCTTTCATGATAAATCAGCCGGTAGCACATTTTCCAGATAAACAGGCTTCCTCCTGTAGCCACGTTTGTATACAGCCAGAGGCTCTGCATTCCAGAGTTCTCCATTCAGGGGTGATGAGTGACGTGTGTGCCATAAACAAGCATGTATAGTCCACTCAGTAAGCAACCTGCTCAGCAGTGTTATATTAATATTTGCATTAGTAGCATCTCAGGGGTTGACTGTGAATATAACCCCTGAAAGACGTGAACAGAACACGTTGCTGTTTTTTGCATATGTTAATATATATTTTGCTTCCTCTCTTGACTTTGCCCAGGGACTTAATGTCGAAATGAAATCCAGTTTGACTCAATGAATAAGTAGTTTATCCAGGGGAGATATAATGCCAGAAGTCATGCTCACTCTTTCCTAAAAATAAGCCCTTGAGGTGCTGAAGGGCTTCTGAGTGTGCTCAAAGCCTGCACATTCAACTGATCCGAAGAAATTTAGGGTTAGTGCTAGCATGTGCAATTTGGCTGTATGTTTCATTAGAAAGTTTTCAGCTTCAAGAGTTACAGGCAATGAGACGAGGTTTTTGTTCCTAGACTCCTTTTTTAACTGGGTAAACGGAGGCTGTGGCCATACTGGTGTTTTTATTAGCAGGATGTATCACTGTGCAGTTCTACTTCTTTTATTCTTATTAGGCAACAAAGGAGCTTTTCCCAGAAACATTTAAGGAATTACTATGAGAATCTATTTAAAATCCATTCATGTTTAGCAGATCTAGCTTAAAATTTCTACTGCTTATAAGCCTTCCGTATTACGGCAGCAGTAAGGAAGTTTAATATCATTTGCTGAATTCCCTTATAAGTTGTGCTGTGTTTATTGTGTGCATGCTAAGTCACTTCAGTCATGGCCAACTCTTTGTGACCCCGTGAACAGTAGCCCGCCAGGCTCCTCTGTCCTTGAGATTCTCCAGGCAAGAATACTGGAGCGGGTTGCCATGCCCTTCTCCTGGAGCTCTTCCTGACCCAGGGATTGAACCCAGGTCTCTTACGTCTCCTGTATTGGAAGGTGAGTTCTTTACCATGTGGGAAGCCAGTGTTTATTAGGATGATCATATTTTGTTTTATATTTACTTTGCATAGTTTGAAAATTGAAATTTAACAATTGTGAATTGTTCTTAGATTTTAATCTAATGAGGAAAGAATGTCCGACTCTTTGCGACCCCATGGAGTGTAGCCTATTAGGCTCCCCCGTCCATGGGATTTTCCAGGCAAGAGTGCTGGAATGGATTGCCATTTCCTTCTCCAGGAGCTCTTCCCGACCCAGGAATTGAACCCAGGTCTCCCGCATTGCAGACAGACGCTTTACCGTCTGAGCCACCAGGGAAGCTTAGTTTTTAATCTACTTGGTATCAAGATCAATATCTTAAATGATATTGTATTTTTCACAGTGTCTCATGTACATCATTGTCAAATGATCAATTCCAAATAGCATGTAAGCTTTTGAGAGACTGGTCAGGAGACTGGAAAAATGATTTGGAAATTCCAGTCAGAGAATAAAGAAATGACCAGGTTTTTTCAAAATGACTTTTATCATAGGTCAAGATTCAACCTTGGCACTAGAGAATTTGGCCTAAATAGCTCTGATCCTATTTAAAGCTCTGATCCTTTAAATTGCTGTCTTTTAAGGAAGAAGTTAAATAAAATTAGAAAAGTTGAGAGCACTTGGAGAAACTAGAAAGATTGGAAAACATATTGTCCATCTGAGAGAGATTAGGAGGAATGGAAAGTAACGCACCAAATAACAGGTTATATTCTGTGAAAACATGAATGACAGGTAAGAAGAGTGGATGCCAGGCTTTTGTATTAAGATTTGAAGTTAGGGAGGAGAGTTCTGCTTTCCTCAAATTTCTCTAGTTTGAGGAAGTTTGAAGTCCAACCATAAATTTAAAAATTACAAACAACCAAACCATTGAGTTGAATAGTGGGAACAAATTGATCAGACCCTTTCCTATGAGCCTGTTTTACTCACAGAGAAGACAAAAGAAGCCCAGGAACCCTACATGATTACAGTGAAGAGGGGAACTCTACCAACTGGGATGATGGAGCCAGAAAGAGATATTGATGAAGCCAAAAGGAGACTTGCCCGCTTCACTCAATGGCCCTGGACAACTTTCCTCATCTTCCTTTATCATCTGAATTTAGAGGGACATGTTTTTATGAGGTAGGAAAACATTGACAATTTTGAACTGTCAATTCATTGACATTGCTAAACTTTGGTCCTTAGAGTAACTGCAGGTAGTTTGCCAATAATGTTAACTTGTGTTGATCATTCAATATGTGTTATATTTAAAAACCATTTATTTCCCTTCAAAGTAAACTTTTATTTTTGTTTATATCAAAGGGCACATTTATTTTTCTCTGTGTCTGTGTGTGTTACCATTTCAGCTGTTTTTTCATCTTTAAGTTTCCTAATCTTATTACCACGCCTTGGAATTGGAGCCTCCCCTGGCTCCCTGCTGTGCCTGTTTATCCTTTTCCTCTTAGAAGCTGCCAAGTCTACTAGAAGTTGCGGGTTTGTCAGCATGAACAGAGAGTACAGAAATTAGGTTTGTCATAAGCTTTCCTTATAGTTCTGGACAAAATAGAAGGGGAAAAAATGGAGGAATATTCTTCACAGGAGAACATTTTTACCTATTAACAATATGATTCCTCAAGTGGATATTATTCATAATATCCTGTGTGTATACTGTCCTTCCTCTTGAATAATGTCAAAGTGTTTTGAAGAAAAATGAAGCCTTACTGCTTCCTGAACAGAGCAAGAGAGAGAAAGTAATGCAAATTGATCAAAATAGTAATGAAAACTAAATATAGAATTAGATTTAAGAAGACTTTTATCATTAGTTTCCAATGTAGTCTTACAAAAGATAATGCATGCCATACATATTTCCACAAAAATCTCACCCCTATCAAATTCTCCTCAGTATATAAATGGTACAGTGTTTGAACAGCACTATCTTTGCTTTGTGCTAAATGAGCTCTTCAGAATATCTTTAGCTAGCTTCTGCTTCTGGCCATGTCATTAGACTTCTGATATTAGACTTGTCCTCTTGCTGAAAACAGCTATAAAACTGACAACACATACAAGGCAAGCTATGATCTTTGAGAGGAAGAAACATTCAAGGGAAACACCATGATTACCCTACGAATTACCCAAAATTCTGCATGGGAATGCATTTCTGCCATGGTGCAATGGCAGTCTTGTTGATCACAAGAGGCACAGACATAATATAATTCCATAGCATACAACCAAAAATTACTTGCAATATAAGAAAACAGGAAAATGGGACCTGAAGTAAAGAGAGAAAGCATTCATTAGAAATAGGTCCCCAAATTATCCACAGTCTAAAACTAGCAGATAAGAACTTTAAATAGTTTATTATAAAGATAAGTTTGTTCAAAGACTTTAAAAAAAATGAATGATCAGATGAGGAATCTTAGCAGAGAATTGAAGCTGCTAAAAAAAAAAAAAACTGCAGAAATTTTAGAACATAAAAGTAAATATCCAAAAAAAACTACTTAATTATTTAGTAAATATATAAAACAAAAATGCCACTGGGTGTATATGGGGGACACAAAAGATTGAAGATGGTAAAACAGTCAGTAAACTGATATAGATGAAAGAAAGTGAAAGTGAAAGTCATTCGGTCATGTCTGACTCTTTGCGACCCCATGGACTATATAGTCCATGGAATTCTCCAGGCCGGAATACTGGAGTGTGTAGCCTTTCTCTTCTCTCAACCCAGGGATTGAACCCAGGTCTTCTGCATTGCAGGGGGATTCTTTGTCAGCTGAGCCATAAGGGAAGCTGAATATAGATGAAAAGTAATTATTTAATCTGATCTAATAGAAAAAACATTGAAAAAAGTTAGTTTCAGAGTTCTTTTGAATATTAAGAAATCTAACACAGGTAGAATCTGAATTTCATAAGTAGAGGAGAAAGAAGAAAAAAAAAATACTTGAGGAAACAATGGTTGAAAATCCCCTCAATTTTGTGATTAAATGTAAGATTAAAAAACTTAAAAAAGAACCAATAAGCTCAGCAAACCCTAAGAAGATAAATGCAAATAAAACCATATGTAGACAAATCTTTGCCAAATTGATAAAACCAAAAAAAAAAAAAAGAGAGAGAGAGAGAGAAAAAAATTGAAAACAGAACAAAATAGCACAATTTGTGGGTAACAGTATGAATGAGGGATCCCTTTCTTCAGAAGCAATGGCGACCACACTCAATGGAATCTTTAAAGGTTTGGGGAAAAAATTGGCCAAGTATCCCAACATTCCACTTCCAGTTCAAATATATTTCAAGGATGAAGGTAAGATAAGAACTTTTTTTCAGAAAGCTAAAACTGAGCGATTTATTTCACTGCCAACAGACTTACACTATGAGAAATGCTAAAGGAATTACTTCAGAGGAAGAGGGAATGGCACCAGATGGAAAATCACATCTACAGGAAAGCATGAAGAGCAGCAGAAATGGTAAATATGTGGTTTAATATAGAAGAATATCTGTAAATCTACTATTAAGTATTGATAGGATGAAATCATGACAATTTTGTCACAAATTTTAAAATGGTAAGAAAAGATGAATTCTACTATTATTTGGTTTATTTTATAGTTTGAGTTTACTTTCCCTTTGTGTATATGTTTTCATTTATCCTAGATCTTGTTAGCAGAAAACCCTTTTGCTCCTCTGGTGTCCTCTGAAAAGAACAGTTTCCTAATTCAAAGGCCAGGCTTCTCAATATAATAGGATCATAGCCAACAGCACATTCTTCTTTATGATACAGCTGCAAATAGATTCAGCCAAGGTTGAAACACCACTGGTACACACTGGTATAGTTGTTCTAGTTGTTAGGATATTGAAACACTTTGTCCAGGTGGTGAATAGTCAGTCTACCACACCCTTTGAATATTCTGCCACTTCTCCAGCTGCCCTGGTCCCCTCTCTGGCATACCTTCACCGCTTCTCTCAGCGTCCTTGTGGCACAGCTGGAAAAGTGTTCAGTTCTGAAAGAGTCTGGTCTTTAGGTTCCAGGTGCAAGGGGTGTGGTTGCTGTTCATTTTTGTAACTTTATATTAGTTGTTAAACCTTTTGCGTGTCACCCCTGAATTGATTTGCTGAATAAGATGTTGGAAATTTAGAAAACATTTCCGTTTTAAAATTCTCATGATCTAGAACAAAGCCGGATTTTCCCTTGCAGTTTGACAGATTAGCGTCCATTTCCAGTTTTTCTGGAAAGCATACCACAGTCTTCTGTTGGGAACCAAAACTTATGTTCATAAAGTGAATCCATTCCTGACTTGCTAGGTGGCTTGTGAGACGCATGACTAACCAGAGTGTGCTAGGTCCCTGGCCACAGCAATTTGTTTCAGAATGAGCCTGTAACCAAATCATTGCCAACCAGGGTTAATGTGAGGATATTTTCTAGAGCCATCAGGAGAAAACTATCCTCTTTCTGTTGGAATGACTAGGAGGGATGGATGTAAGCCTTGAGCTGCTGGGAGCCATCTCACCAACATGAGGCAAAGCTTGTCTGAGATGCAAAGTCAAGAGATGGAGGAAGAATAAGACCTGGCAATATTGGTGAAGAGCTGAGTCATTTGAAAAGACCCTGATGCTGGGAAAGATTGAGGGCAGGGGGAGAAGGGGCGACCGAGGATGAGATGGCTGGATGGCATCACTGACTCCATGGACAGTGAGTCTGAGTGAACTCCGGGAGTTGGTGATGGACAGGGAGGCCTGGCGTGCTGTGGTTCATGGGGTCGCAAAGAGTCGGACACGACTGAGCGACTGAACTGAACTGACAATATTGAACGTGCTATTTAATCCAGGTAAGATTTTCAGTCATGTGAGATAATAAATTCTTCTTTGCCTCTGTCAGTTTGAAATCTGTTTTTGTGTCACTTTTCATTAAATGATTCCTGAATACAACCTCTCTTCTTTTACCATCTCCTCCCTTTAAAGACTAAAATTGACTGAGCAACTAGGCTGTGCTAGAAACTATAATTAATGTTCTAAGTAGATTATTTTATTTAATCCTGCAACTTTCCTCCTACTCAGTTATACCTTTCCACAGATGCCTGGCACTGTCCTGAATCTCAGATGATACCAGGATTTGTGATGGTGCCTATTGTGTTTCCCTGTTCGTGATGGATTGTCCTAGAAATGCAACTACTCCAAAGCCATCAGTTCCTTTATACTCTTCTCTGAACTTCCATTTTCTCAATTCTCTTACTTACTACAAATAAAATAATCTGATATTTTAAACCACTGGTTTTTAGCGCATTAATGCAAGTTCATTTGTCACTTATTTATGGATGGTCAAAGTTTTAAATGGGCTAAAACATGGGCTTAAGAAAAGAGAAATACTTTTAAGGATGGAATTTTAGATACTCAGTGTTCAGATAATGAAATAGCAGGGTCTAAATATTCTACAAGTTATAACACTTAGGAACCCCTACTCAAATAGAAAAGGCTGGTTTATATGTATATAGATATAGATATAGATAGATAGATACTGTAAGACTGTGGGTTTAGATTAATTGCCGTGAGAGTGAAAGTCACTCTCAGGTGAGTTGTATCCGACTCAGCAGTTTCATGTGCTGTAGCTGCCAGGCTCCTCTGTTCATGGAACTTTCCAGGCAAAAATACTGGAGTGGGTTGCCATTCCCGCTCCAGGGGATCTTCCCTACCCAGGAACTGAACCCTCTTCTCTTGCATCTCCTGCATTGGCAGACAGATTATTTAAGACCAGTACTACCTGGGAAGCCCTTAATTGCCATGAAACAGGCTGTTGAATATCCTCGACAAATCATCTCCAACTCTTCCGATCACTGACATGACTTTAAAACATATTTTCTGTTCTTCTTGTTGAAAATTTGGGGGCAATGTATTGGTGCTCTTTTAGTTGATAGTAGTTCTTGGCAGCCAATCATCTGTATTTCTTCCCAAGTCTGTGTTCATCGATGTCATGTTGATAGCTTCACATTGGCCATGGTGGGAGAATTTACAGTGTAAAAATCAGCAAATATTAATAACCAGGGCCTTCACAATCCCAAAGATCTAGTTGTTAGACATTTATTAGTACACCAGTGGTAAATTTAACAGTGTGGTCATAAAGTCCATTCCTAGAGAATCAAATAAGAAGAGCTTGGGAAAGCAATACAACACAATGCTTTAGCCAGTGTTTTTCTAACTGCAGAACCCAAGATATTCAAGTGTCATGAAATATGTGAATGAATTGTAGTGACTATCTTTAAAGGAACAGAAAAGTTTAAAATATAATAGTGAATGTCAAAACATTGATCTAAGGCATGAATCTACTTCCTGGCCTTGGCATACAGCCATTTCTGCTTCATTTTTGTTGTTGTTTAGTCGCTAGGTCATGTCCAACTCTTTTGCAATCCCATGGCATGTAGCCTGCCAGGCTCCTCTGTCCATGGGATTTCCCAGACAAGAATACTGGTTTGGTTGTCTTTTCAGACATTATTAGTACCTGTCTCATGGGGTTGTTATAGGAATAAATGAAATAATCCATAATTAGCTCAATAACTGTTAGCTGCCATTAGAGTGATAGGGAAGTTTGGGGAGCATGATGCATTTATAGGTATCATGTGACCGAGCCCCTTTGCTGCCCATCTGAAACTATAACAGCATTCTTAATGGGCTATGTACGTGTTAGTGCTCAGTTGTGCTGACTTTTCGCAACCCCATGGACTGTAGCCTGATAGCTTCCTCTGTCCATGGAATTCTCCAGGCAAGAATACTTCTCCAGGGCATTGTCCCCACCAAGGCATCAAACCCAGATCTCTTGCATTGCAAGCAGATTCTTTACTGTTGGAACCACCAGAGAAATAAAAAAAAAAAAAAAAAGAATGATAGTAGTGAGGATAGTTTGTCAATGGCTCCAGTGATATTTGGGAGGTATTCTGGACTCTCCATATGATCACCTCTGGCTCAAGGCCATTGTTGATCCAGGACTGGGTACCTTTCACTGCCTAGTCTCTTTCTTCTTTTAGTGAACAGACCATGTGATGCTAATGCTCTTGCATCCTGTCTTTCTCCTGGCTGATGTTTAGGAGTGGCATCATCTTGGGGAATTGCTGGCTGCCTGAGTGATGCAAGGTAAGTCCTACCTTCTAAGACATCCAGTGAATTCTAGACTGTTCAGTGTGTATGGGTGCTCAGGACCATAAAATGCCTGGAGGAGACGGGAAGTAACCACCCAAGAAAAAGAGGTGCTCACTGCCAGTTGATTTATTCTGCTTATTCTGAACAACTTTACTTCATCCCTTCTCCTTTCCTGTCATACTGAGTTTTACTGGAAGGGGCTGGGCACCTCTTACTCCAGGTCACTGTGAACTAGGACATTAGTTGATTCATATGCCAAGAGCAGACAGTTACTAAGATTCTACCAGCAAAACTGTCTTAATGTTAATGATCCCAGAGCATTAGGAACCTCAGCTACAGAGGGTTGTGGCTGTAATAATGACCAGTCCTTAAATTCCATGGCAACTACTGTGCCTACAAGTCCTCACTGCCTTCTACTCTCTTAGCCAGTCCCTGCCTAGCTTCCAGGGAGAGTTGAGCCCCTATCTTTGTCCACATCCAAATGTGGGGAGCTGCTAACACACAGCTGTAGCTCGACTCATAGAGTTTCAACCAGCAGGACTCACATGACTCTTGGGTAGCTCGAACATTTAAACGGGTCTGACACCTTAATCTGTGTTTTAAAAGAGACTGAGTTTAACACAAAGTCTTCCTATAACACAGCTTCAGGGTTTCCTTGTATACCACCCAAGTTATCAGCATGAAATTAATGCTCCCATGTTACACAAAGGCCATTTCCTCCATCAGGAAAGGGGGGTGGGGGTGGGGCAAGACACAGAAGAGTGCATAGTGTATAAATCTGCACATAGAAAAAAGCCAAAACCAAGTCAATGTCATCTCTGGTGTTCAAAGTGAGGATGGATGTCATGCTTGGGGATGTGGGAAGATAGTGACTGGAAGAAGCATGAGAGCTCTTCTTGAGTGCTTGTAGCTTTCTTGTTTCACAGGGAGTATTCAGTTTGTTAAGATTCATCAAGCTGCACAATTAAGATGAATACACAATTCAGTTCAGTTCAGCTTAGTCTCTCAGTTGTGTCCGACTCTGCGACCCCGTGAATCTCAGCACACCAGGCCTCCCTCTCCATCACCACTCCCGGAGTTCACTCAGACTCACGTCCATCGAGTCAGTGATGCCATCCAGCCATCTCATCCTCTGTTGCCCCCTTCTCCTCCTGCCCCCAATCCCTCCCAGCATCAGAGTTTTTTCCAATGAGTCAACTCTTCGCATGAGGTGGCCAAAGTACTGGAGTTTCAGCTTCAGCATCATTCCTTCCGAAGAACGCCCAGGGCTGATCTCCTTCAGAATGGACTGGTTGGATCTCCTTGCAGTCCAAGGGACTCTCAAGAGTCTTCTCCAACACCACAGTTCAAAAGCATCAATTCTTCAGTGCTCAGCCTTCTTCACAGTCCAACTCTCACATCCATACATGACCACAGGAAAAACCATAGCCTTGACTAGACGGACCTTAGTCGGCAAAGTAATGTCTCTGCTTTTGAATATGCTATTTAGGTTGGTCATAACTTTTCTTCCAAGGAGTAAGTGCCTTTTAATTTCATGGCTGCAGTCACCATCTGCAGTGATTTTGGAGGCCCCCAAAATAAAGTCTGACACTGTTTCTACTGTTTCCATATTCCCATCTCTTTCAGAAGTTTCCACAGTTCATTGTGATCCACACAGTCAAAGGCTTTGGCATAGTCAATAAAGCAGAGGTAGATGTTTTTCTGGAACTCTCTTGCTTTTTCCATGATCCAGCGGATGTTGGCAATTTGATCTCTGGTTCCTCTGCCTTTTCTAAAACCAGCTTGAACATCAGGAAGTTCACAGTTCATGTACTGCTGAAGCCTGGCTTGGAGAATTTTGAGCATTACTTTACTAGCATGTGAGATGAGTGCAATGGTGTGGTAGTTTGAGCATTCTTTGTCATTGCCTTTCTTTGGGATTGGAATGAAAATTGACCTTTTCCAGTCCGTGGCCACTGCTGAGTTTTCCAAATTTGCTGGCATATTGAATGCAGCACTTTCACAGCATCATCTTTCAGGATTTGAAACAGCTCAACTGGAATTCCATCACCTCCACTAGCTTTGTTCATAGTGATGCTTTCTAAGGCCCACTTGACTTCACATTCCAGGATTCTGGCTCTAGATTAGCCAACACATCATCATGATTATCTGGGTCGTGAAGATCTTTTTTGTATAGTTCTTCCGTGTATTCTTGCCACCTCTTCTTAATATCTTCGGCTTCTGTTAGGTCCAGACCATTTCTATCCTTTTTCGAGCCCATCTTTGCATGAAATGTTCCCTTGGTATCTCTAATTTTCTTGAAGAGATCTCTAGTCTTTCCCATTCTGTTCTTTTCCTCTATTTCTTTGCATTGATTGCTGAGGAAGGCTTTCCTATGTCTTCTTGCTATTCTCTGGAACTCTGCATTCAGATGTTTATATCTTTCCTTTTCTCCTTTGCTTTTCACCTCTCTTCTTTTCACAGCTACTTGTAAGGCCTCCCCAGACAGCCATTTTGCTTTTTTGCATTATACACAATTACAACAGATAAAGTGTATGTATATTATCCTTCAATGAAAATTTAAATAGTAAAAGCAAGACTAAAGTGAAAAAGGATGGTGAACATGACTGTGTGCTTTTTGAAGTGATTTTATGACAAATTGGTCACTGGGGTATTGATATAAACTTTATAACTGTGGGCTTCCTGACAGCTCCAGCCCTGATGAGAGAATCTCTTAATGCTGGGTGAGAGGCTCTGGTGGAAAATGAGGTGCCTTATTTCATCGAGAGTGAGTTTGGGCAATGCAGAGAGAGACCTCCTTCTCATTATAATAGGAAGGCAGGCACTTTGTTTTCCGTCCCGTATTTAAGTAGAAACCAGGAATCAGAGTGTAACTGACACATACGCCAGTCACATGCAAACTGAAGTCCGTCCCTTCAACTTAACATCTCAGGTAGGATGGGAGTAGAAAGGTGAACAGTGAGCTCCAATAGTGGAGCTGAACTTCAGGCTCATTATGAAGTGAGGCAAGTTCTGAAAAGCAAATGGAATTAATCTTTGAGTTTCTTATGTCCCAGTGTTGAAGAAATTCTGTTCAGCAGTCTCAAGTAAATCATTTACTATGCCTTTCCATGCCAATGCCTCTGGTAGATTCTAGAGATACAGGGATGAATGGATAGCATCCTGGCTACATACAGTAAAAGTACGGTTTCTCGCAAGCATGATAATCATCGAAAGCTACTGTAATGTAACCCAAACTGATTTTGGCAGAGCACGCCACTGTGCCCTGATGGGGACCCAGGGACTCCTGCCTTCATTGCTGTAATTGTTTGCTCGTACACACAGGTTGGGCTTGATTACCATTTCAAGGCCATCCATTTGGTGGGGTTCCAAGGGCTGTAGACAGCACTGCCCTTTCCAGAGACAGTTAATCTCTGAGTATGACCAATCTGCTTTCTGTGATGCCTGGCACCATTTTAGATAACTGCAAAACTGGTGCCTGCAGAGGCCAGCTTGTGGTCCAAGATCAAAGTGTCAGTAAGTAGCAGGCCTGAGAATATATCCAGGCATTTGCTTCTGTTGTCTTTCTTATGCTCTGTGTTTTTGGCTACAATGGCCTTTCATTTAAAAGGTCACAAATAATTGTACAGAAATTTGATTTTAATTATCCTTCTTATCCCATCTTTGAGGTGCACATTAGTTTATATATGCTCAAGCCTTCACCATATCCTGACTGCTGTTTTGATCACAGCAGCTCTGAACTGAGCTTTCTTTTCTCTGTTGCCACTGTTAGATAACATTACTCTTCCCTTGGTCTTTGTTTCTGACTGCCAGTCACAGCCTGCTTCCAGTTGGATTTCACACACCTGTCTTATCTCCACTTCAGTCTGGCCAACATACTGCTCTCCACTTGGAGTCTGTACTTGTGGTCACTTGAACAAATTCAGACATCTCTTGTCACTCTCAATTTAGTCTTGGCATCACCAGTTTCAATCACTTTACCCGTTCACTTCTTTCTGTTCTCTTTTACAGCCTATTTTCTTTAGCTAGCTCCTAGGAAATACCAACATAACATTTGATGCTTTCTGTTGTCATTCTTAACTCAGAACAGTTTTCTAGTCTGCACAAGTTAATTTATCGGTCAGCTTGTAGCACTAGTGAAGTTTCTATCATCTGATTTGTCCCAGTTGCATTATTTTACAAAGAACTTGTATCACATGTTTGGCTATGGTCTGTACTGCAAAAGTCTGCTATTGGTCATAAAGTAAACTGCTGGACATGCTACCTGGCAAGCTGTGAACAAACCAGTTATCATAGCTAACCTTTGGAGAACCAGTGGATCCGTGGAGCTTAGTAGGGTCTTCCCTTTCAATGGATGATGTGTTGCCAGGCAACACTAGCAGGTGGGCCAGAACTATTTGTTGGCTAAATAAATGACTATTTTCTCCTTTCCTTCACACTTTACAATAAATCACAGTTTCCTTTTTCATTTGATCCTTCAATCCTGAATGGAAAAATAACTAACATTTTTGGAGCTTATTTGTAATTTGTACTCATTTACTCTTCCCAAGGTTTCTTTTGTAAATAGATGAATAAAACTGGCTTAAGGGCAGACTTCAGCACTTCTTGCTCAGGACTGCTGAGTCACTGAGCAATGGAGCAGATCTGTCTGATTCCCAGTTCTTTGGCCTTTCTGTTATTACTCCCTGTCTATGAGGATTCTTTCCAGATATCTCAGTGGACAGATAAGAAGAGCATGACCTGTAAGATACCATCAAGAGGCTTGAATGTCTTTCTGGGGCTTCTTTTTACTTGAACGCATTTGTGTTTGCTTCACTTAAATTCCTTAAGTATTATTGCCTCAAAAATATTTTGTCTCAAGTCTGTACAAGTTCCATTTACATTTCAGAAGACTGTTTCCACTAGGGTGAGACTCTTGGAAAGATCCTAACTAGGGAGGACATCTTTAAACGTGAATTTGTTTCTACACCTGGTGCCCATTAGTCTTCTCACCAGGGCCATCTTTGGAGCTAACCCATCCAGTGTCCAGATGTTTCTGTAACTTGTGGCTTAGCATGAGACATTTCCACCTTGCTATTTAGTGAACATATCAAGTAATAACCTTGGGGAGTTTCCAAAGTCCTGAACTGCAGTTCCTGTTTGCAGTTCCTATAAAATTACCCCAGTGGCACGGATGCTGAGCTAGCCAACCATCCCCTCCCCAGCCTGCCAGTGACCCACTTCCCAGTGGGAGGGCCGCCACTTTACCAAGTCTGTGGTGGGGCACACAGATGCTACCCACAGGATGGTATTTTCACATGACACCCAGAGGAAAACTGAATACCTCGGGAAAGCAGATTTTATTTAAAACCATTATTTCTTCATTAGGTCAAAAACTTGGAGTAAGAATTAGAAAATGGGCTCTGATTTTATTGATGAGAATGGCACCCCACTCCAGTACTCTTGCCTGGAAAATCCCATGGACGGAGGAGCCTGGAGGGCTGCAGTCCATGGGCTCACTAAGAGTCAGACACGACTGAGCAATTTCACTTTCACTTTTCCCTTTCATGCATTGGAGAAGGAAATGGCAACCCACTCCAGTGTTCTTGCCTGGAGAATCCCAGGGATGGGGGAGCCCAGTGGGCTGCCATCTATGGGGTCGCACAGAGTCGGACATGACTGAAGCGACTAAGCAGCAGCAGCAGCAGCAGCACCTTTAGTTAAAACTGCACAAAGAATGAGCATGTTGGATTTCCTTAAATATTACTGACACTGTGTGGACTTCACATGAAATCCCTGGCTAGTATGTTAGCATCTGAGTATGTTCAATGATGTTTGCATATTGATTGAAACAAAATTGCCCTCTGATACTCCCCTGGAATGCATTATTTGAGCTGTGAAGACTTGACATATCAAGAACAATGAATGACACTGTCTGACATAGGTGAATCAAAAGAAGATAAGTGTCCTTTTTGGAGTTTTGAGTGGATTCTGTGGCAACTAGTGAACTACAGACAGTAGTCTAATTGCATGAAAAATTTCACAGTGTACCTCTTATGTCCTAGCTCCACTGCTCCTTCCTCTAAATAGCCACTGTCCTTGGCATCACAGTTTGTGTTTTTGCTTTTGATATGTGTATTTGCAGATGATAAAATGTTTCAATAGAAGAGCCTTACAAATAGTCTACTCTGACTCTTGATTGTCTCAATTTTTCATATGAAGATTCTGAGTCCCGAAGAGAAAGGGGATCCCTGTTTTAGGGTCTCTCTCAAAAACTTTAGTTAAGGGCTCTTGCCCTGGATGAACTCTAGCCTGCATGTGGTGCCTATTTGTATCTGCGGATGTAACGCAACACTAGATTCTTCCAATATATTTTCTTCTAGATAGAGACCTGTTGTGAAAGTGTTAGACAGTCAGTCATGTCTGATTCTTTGCAACCCCATGGACTGTAGCCTGCCAGGTTCCTCTGTCCATGGAATTCTCCATGCAAGAATAATGGCTGGGTTGCCATTCCCTTCTCTAGAGGATCTTTCTGACTTAGGGATCGAACCTGGGTCTCTTGCATTTAGGCAGATCCTTTACCTTTTGAGCTACCAGAGAAGTCCTACTTTTCCCCAAATGATTTGAAATTCCTTCTGATATTTTCCTTCCATTAGACAATATTGTTCCTTCCTGGGGGGGCAGTTTGTTAAAGAAAGAATTGGGGGTATTAGCGTGGGTGAGCCAAGGCGGACAAAGAGGTCTTCCATTGTTGCTTCATAGGGATGGCTGGCAGCCAGCTGTAGGAAACACAAGGTGTGTATTGGACATATGCTGCTGCTCTGAGAACAATGGGGGAAAAGGGAAAGGTTAAGACAAAAGCAAAATAATAGGTGTATCCACAGGCTGTCTGCTGCCACATAGGGGGACAAATAAAAGGATGTCGCCTTGAGGAAGGCAACTACTTGCATCTCCTGAGCTTTTGAAAAAGGTGACGTTAACCACAGGGCGACAGGAAGAACAGCAGCGGGGAGGACAGAGTAACAGAACACTGAATGTTCCTCGCAGAAACATTCGCTCCAGGTAGTGCTGCTTAGTGGCTGTGAAATCACAATTAACAGAGCAGGGGTTTTGTAAGTGAGCCGAAGCTGCTTCCAATTACATCCTGCTATTAGCTGCATTTAGAACGACCGCACTGAACAACTCTGTGGTCACTGGACTGTGATACGGCCTTGAAGAAATCATTAATAAAAACGTTAGATGATAGTATCCCTTGCTGTGTGGCTATTTTAGATCTTGGCCATTTCGGATGTTTGCCAGGGTGGGCTGCTGAAGCAGGAAATGGGTTGAGTAGAATTGGCAACCAGAGCTGATGGTCCCAACATATTCTGACAGAGTCTGCCTGAGGTTTCCATTTATGTCTCTGCGTACTTCTGCCAGGATTATACCTGGACTCTGTTGCATGCAGTTTAGGCTAAATCTCTTCAGTGCCTAATTTGTAGACAGATGAGTGGGAGCTCATAGCACACACTGAGCCTTTATGGAAATAGAGGCTTTAATTTATGCAGAAGATCAAAGGTATTCAATATCACAATTGCCATTTAGGAAATACAATGAGCTCACAGAAAATATGGCTTAAAATATAAAAAAAAAAATCCTCTGTCAATTTTCTCTTAAAATAATGGCTTCCAAATCCTTTTTGCCCCCCAAGATATGAGAGGGTCCATTATCATGTTCTGAGACATGTTAGTGAGGGTCTAGAAGCTGTAAAGGAGAGCACATTTTATGGATGAAACATCGCGTTGTTGAGTGTACTGAAACTTGGTTAAACAGTTGTGGCAGTTGACTTTTCACCACATGGCTCAAGGGCGTCTGTTGAAATTTTTCTCTGGTGACTGGATGTGTAATGGAATCATGGACACTTACATGTGGAAGTGAGCTTACAAGGTGTCTCCTCCGGTTCCTCTCAGGATCTGGAGCAGTGAGCAGTGTCGTCTGCATTATTAAATCAGAACGAAGACTAGAATTCAGTTTATGACTCCAGAGTCCTCTGAGCGTGTTGTCTCCATGGGAAGAGTCAGTGGTCTTTGCTCAGTCTGCAAAATCAGTGCAGAGTGGACACGGAATCTGAAGCCTGTGTGAGACACTTGACTCCTTCCAGCTGTTGTCAGGCCAAATTTGTGTGATGTTTGCCAGCTCTGTTATTCAAAGAAGCTGATTGTAAATGGTCTGCTTTACCCAAGAATCACTTAGAGTACCACTGGATCTCTGCCCAGCGTGTTTTTTGAGTGAAGTGGTATAAGCCCTGTGAAATTTGGCCTTAGCAAGTGCACCAGGCTAGAGGCTCAGCTTGCCTTAGAAGGTGAGACAAGTGTGATGAAGGCCATGGCTGGACTCTGGTGAGTTACACTACCTCGGGCAGTCTCTGAATTTCAGTTTTCCAGTCTGTACAACCAAGGGGTTGAGTTGAATGGTCAGTGTTCTCTAACTTGCATATTTTGTTTTCCATCTTAAATTCGTGGTTGACACATATTTCTGGAACTCTAGAGATCTATTTAACTTAACAACACTTTTCTCTCAAATACAGCATAGACTTCTACTGAAGTCATTAAAAAAAAAAAATATATATATATATATATATATATATATATCCTTTTCTGCATATGGTTAACCCCCTACAAGTCATGTATTTGGTTTGATTTCTCAGTTCAGGGCTACGTTAGACCCATCCTGCCATTCTTTCTTATTTGTTCTCCCTCCTTACCCACCAAGGACAGAACACAAACAAATTAGTCACAAGATAAAGATTAGAGAGCCTGATGAGGAAACAATTAGAAAATATGCTCAGGTACTCAGTATTTTTGAAAGATACTGAACATCTGAGGCCTACCTAGAAGAAGCTTTGTATTTTTGGCAATGTTGGAAAAAAAAGTCAGGGAGAAAACTATGACAAGTAAGAATAGTTATTAAGGGCCTATCTTGTGTTAAGTATGAGACTAGGAGACTAGATATAGCCATAGATTTCTAATTTGGTCCTCTCCAACATTCATTTAAACCAATGCTAATTAACACACTGACAGGACTGGCACTCAAGATACACAGGTGAATGGGACAACTAAGATCTTTGTCCTTTGTCCTAAAGTGGCCATTTAATCAAATAAATATATTATCTTTAACTTTATTCCAAAGTTCCTGTGCTTTTGTAAAACTATGGATTTCTTCTAGAAGCTTTAGAAATACGACCTCTCTTTTAAAAATTCCTCCTAGCCATCTATATTAAAAAAAATCAGATGGGAATATATTCTACTATAATGATGACATAGCATATTTTGTCCGAAGAATTCTCACTCCAAAGGTCCAGTTTCTCAGTCTGTTAAGCTCTTGGTGAGCAGCTCTGCAGGAAGGTGTTCATGTAGTGTTGGAACTGGAGGCAGAGCACGGTCATGTAACTACACCAAGGTCACTGACTGAGGTGGCAGAAAGTCCTAGGCTCAAGGTGTCTGCAGGTGTCTAGGAAAGATTTCTGGTTATATATTTTTCACCTTCGTGACTGTTCAGTCAGATTTTCCAATGTACAAATTGCCAGGTTTGGAGGGTGGTGTTCTAAATCTAAGTCTGTCTTCTCCAAGGTAGGCCAGTGCTAAAACAAGAGAGAGCTCTCTCTCCCCTTGGCCAGTGCCCGACTCTACCCCAGTGGCGTGGCTGTGAGTAATTAGATAAAGCACATCCCACTGCCCTTGGGGGCTTTGGGCATACCTGCCAAGTCAAATGCACTTTATCTCAGTCAAGCACTGGCCTGACCCTCTGCTGTGGCCAAATGCCCAGGCAGTTCGCTGCTGTTTGACAAAGCCAACTGGAGAAGAAAATGACCCAAATGCCAGCACTCAGAGAGTTATGAGCTGGAAAGGAAATTTCCATAAGGTAAAATGCAAATGAGAAAGCCTGGCTTTTCTTCACCACATAAATCAGCCACTTATCACATGGGGCCATGAGATGCCAAGACAGTCAGTGGACCCATTCTTGGCCACAGCAGAGGGAACCAGCATGTACTGGTATTGGCTAAGAGTCCAAGGCCTGGGCGTGAGGAACCAAGCAGAGCCCACTTCTGCTTCTGCTGGTTACCATTCGTCTACTTCCAAGGATGCTTTTCTGGGTATCTTTTGTAAGCACATCCCCTTCTGTCCTGTAGAGAATCTGTCTCTGCACTTGCTTTGGTCACCGTGCTAGAACTCTTGTAAGCTCCTTGGTGGTACATTCACTTCCTTATTCCTCTGTTTATGCATGAGAATGTTGCCACACCTAGAAGGAATTTAATTCTTACCTCTGAGATGGTGGTGCTCATCGTCACCCCCATGTTACTCTGGGAGCAGGAGGTTGGAAGCTTCTCCAGTGACCTTGTGGAAACTCTCAGCATGTGGTCTGTTTGGAATCTTTGTGTCTCCTTCTGAGCCTCACACTCCTATGGGCGCTATTTCCTCTTGGAGGGACTTAGAGATGGGTAGTTGTTCTTGCTTTCCATTATAGAAAAAAATCAACAGCATAACTCTCTGTAATTTTTTTCAGGGGCCCAGACTATCTGGGAGAGACACCCATATGACATTAGGCTGCTACAGAGGATAAGAGCTTCTGGTTGCACATGTCTGCTATAGCTCTCCTTGAAGAAAAACCAGCATTATTGAATGTGATCTTAAACAACCTTTGGTGTCTTAGTTTTCCTTATAGTGGAATATCTTATTGTCATTGTCTAAGCCAGCTCACTTCTTGAGGAATTACATATGAAAGTGACTTGGGTCAAATTTAAATTAATTAGTGTATTAGTGTGTATATTATAGATTTGGAGGAGGTGCTGAACACTCCCTTCTCACTCACAGAGATCCTGGTGCTTAGTCTCTTTTACAAAGCCTGCAAACTGCAATTCTGCTATGAGATTTACTTTTTATACCCATAAGTCTTGTTATAATACAGATTCCACTGGGCAAGATAAATATCACAGACTTTTTTTTTTTTACTCCACAGAGGACATTTTAAGTACTTAGGGGTGAGTAGTTGCTAACAAAAGTTCTAAAAATAAGCATTGTCAACCTTCCAATTTGTCCCTGGTCACAGGGATATGGTATGGTCAGGGTCACAGATTGAATATCAGAATAAGAAAAACAATGTGATTATAAAAGGGAAAAAAAATATGAGAGTGAACACTGTTTTAGTAGAAAGGGAATAATGGAAGGACCATGCAGTCTCTATAAATTCTTTCTACTTTTCTGTAGTTTTCTTTTGATCTTTCAGAGACTGTGCTTTTCTGAACCATTGAGGTGTATCTCTGTGTGTGATAAGGGAGAAAATGTACATCTTACAGATCATAGTAACTTGGAATATAGTGCCTGCCTTTCCATTTCTCTGAAAAAGTTATTTCAAGGTGAAAGCAGAAACTTTTAATTGAATCTTCTGCTGCTTTCATTTTCCATTCAGTTCAGTTCAATTCAGTCACTCAGTCATGTCCAACTCTTTGTGACCACATGGACTGCAGCATGCCAGACCTCCCTGTCCATCACCAATTCACAGTTTACTCAAACTCATGTCCATTGAATCGATGATGCCACCCAAGCATGTCATCCACTGTCGTCCCCTTCTCCTCCCGCCTTCAATCTTTCCCAGCATTAGGGTCTTCTCAAATGAGTCAGTTTTTCGCATCAGGTAGCTAAAGTGTTAGGGTTTCAGCTTCAGCATCAGTCCTTCCAATGAATATTTAGGACTGATTTCCTTTAGGATTGACTGGTTGGATCTCCTCACTGTCCAAGGGACTCTCAAGAGTCTTCTCGAACACCACAGTTCAAAAGCATCAATTCTTCCACACTCAGCTTTCTTTATAGTCCAACTCTCACATCCATACATGACCACTGGTAATACCATAGCTTTGACTAGACAGACCTTTGTTAGCAAAGCAATGTCTCTGCTTTTTAATAAAGTGTCTAGGTTGATCATAACTTTTCTTCCAAGGAGCAAGCGTCTTTCGATTTCATGGCTACAGTCACCATCTGCAGTGATTTTGGAGCCCCCAAAAATAAAGTCTGCCATTGTTTCCACTGTTTCCTCATCTATTTGCCATGAAATGATGAGACCAGATGCCAAGATCTTAGTTTTCTGAATACTGAGTTGTAAGCCAACTTTTTCAATCTCCTCTTCACTTTCATCAAGAGGCTCTTTAGTTCTTCTGGCTTTCTGCCATAAGGGTAGTGTCATCTGCATGTCTGAGGGTATTGATATTTCTCCCGGCAATCCTGATTCCAGTTTGTGCTTCATCCAGTCCAGCATTTCTCATGATGTACTCTGCATATAAGTTAAATAAGCAGGGTGACGATATACAGCCTTGACATACTCCTTTCCTGATTTGGAATCAGTCTGTTGTTCCATATCCAGTTCTAACTGTTGCTTCTTGATCTGCATATAGATTTCTCAGGAGGCAGGTCAGATGGTCTGGCATTCCCATCTCTTAAAGAATTTTCCACAGTTTGTCCTGACCTACACAGTCAAAGGCTTTGGCATAGTCAATAAAGCAAAAGTATATGTTTTTCTGGAACTCTCTTGGTTTTTCATTGATCCAATGGATGTTGACAATTTGATTTCTGGTTCCTCGGCCTTTTCTAAATCTGGCTTGAACAATCTGGGATTTCATGGCTGTACTGTTGAAGCCTGGCTTGGAGAATTTTGAGCATTACTTTGCTAGCGTGTAAGATTAGTGCAGTTGTGCAGTAGTTTGAACATTTTCCATTATCTGACATTAAAACATACATAGAGAGTGACTAGTGCATTGTTTATATTTTTGCATGAAACATATAATGCATGAGAATTTACACTTTCAAAATGATGATGCCATATAGAACAACACAGTGAGAAAGTCCTCACTTTGTAGTCAGGCTTGTGTTTTAATCATGACTCTATGGATTATAAGCTCTTTGGGCAAGTTATTTAACATTTCTGAGCTTTAGTCTCCTCATCTGGAAAGTGGTGATTATAATATTGACCTCTGGTTGCTCTTGTGATGATTAAACAAGATAATACATTCAAAATGTCTGGCAGGTGGGAAACACCTCAAAGTGCTCCCCTTGTTCTCTTTTTCTTAAATTCACAACTGCAGTAATGCAGAGCAGTCACAGACAAGAAACAGAGCTCAGTTCTCCAGGCCTATAACACACTTTCCCTAGAGGGCTTTACAAAGTTCACCTTTATTTACAGTAGTATCTCTTGTGGGGGTGAAATGCAGTAAGAATCCTTTGCTCAAAGAATGCTTTGCTCAAAACCCTTCCATGGCCTGATTTCCTACCTAAGCATGCCTAAACTCTTCCTGATTTTTGAGTTCTTTCAAACTCTTCTGTACAATGCCTTTCCAATCCTATTTCGTACCATCCTGCCTTATTCTCTGTTACATATCTTCTACTTTACTCATGGTATGGCAGGTGGTAGTTCCCCAAAATATTTCTGGTCCTACATGCTTCCAGAAATTTGCCACTCTCTCTCAAGAGGCGGAGTCTATTTTCCATCCTTTTGAGGCTGGGTGGGATTTCGTGACTTCCTTATGAAGAGAATGAGGTGGAGATGCCAGCAGCTATGTGACCTTAAGATGTAAAAGGGATAAGATTTTTTGCTTCTGCTGCTTTCTTTCTCTTGGGATGCTCACCTTTAGAGTTGGACACCTTACTGGGAAGAAGCTGAGCAGCATGTGGAGAGGCATCGTGTAAGAGTTTCAGGTGGCAGCACCTGCAGGGGTCCCAGCAGACATCCAGGCTCCACCAGCAGACATTTAAGAATGCATATATTCCAGCCCCCAGTCCTGGGCAGCCCCAGATAGGATGAATGGAAGAGAGGTGAAATGTCTCCGTCAAGCTCTGGCAAAATGGCAGCTTCAGGAGGAAAATTAATGTCATCATCTTAAGCCATTAAATTTTGGGTAGTTTGCTACTCAGCAATAGAGAAGTGTAACAACTGATTCCCATTTATATTTAAAGATTTTGATGGTAAAAGGCATTTCTTCTTTGTTCTGTACTTGGAGGAGAAATCAGTGCTGGGCATACGATTGAGCGACTTCACTTTCACTTTTCACTTTCATGCACTGGAGAAGGACATGGCAACCCACTCCAGTGTTCTTGCCTGGAGAATCCAGGTGGGCTGTCGTCTATGGGGTCACACAGAGTCGGACACAACTGAAGCGACTTAGCAGCAGCAGCAGCAGCATACAGCGCATAAAACAAAAATAGTCTTTGTGATCATCTAACCAAATCATTCCAGAGCTGAATTTTTGGAAAATAGATATCCTGGGCTTTATTTCTTGTGATTCTGATGAAGAAGATCTAGGGTGGTACCCAGAAATATAGTTAAAGCCTTCTGATGAGTTTATGGATTTGGAAACCACCAATAAGGGTTTACTCTTCTGACCTTAATGATGCAGAAATAACTCCAGAGGCAGGGTAGCAATGCAAATAAGGTAGCAAAGCAAATGAGCAGAACTGAAGGTGGAACTCGGCTCTCTGTCCCTCACACTGGCTTGGCTTTGGAAACACCTGTCTTCATGGATAACTCAACATAGTTGGCTATAGATGTTAACTCACTTCCTGAACCACCTGTTCTTCTGTGGGTAATTTCGGCTCTGATTTTACTTCAGTTAAGGGTCAAAAGGTGCGTTCAGGTGGTCTTAGTTCAATAGTTACCAAACAGCACGATCAGAAACACCTGGGGCCGGCATTGAACCACAAATGGCCAGGCTCCACCCACAGCATTTCTATTTTTTGGAGGTCTAGCAAGCGTTCCCGAACCTGAAACCTCAGCAAGCTCCCAGGTGACGTGGACACTGGTGGTCTGGGCCGGCTCTTTGAGAATCACTGGTTTAGCTCATCCCTTCAGGTACAGTTACAGTTAAGACGCTTCTACTTTCTAATTCCGTCCAAATGTGGCAATATATGTGTGTAGTTGGCCCTTGAAAAACGCGAACTTGAATGCGTGGGTTCACTTACAAGCAGATATTTTTAGTAGCAAATACTAGGGAACTGCACGGTCTGTGATTGGACGAGTCTGCTGACGTAGAGGAGCCCTGAGTGTGGAGGAACTGTGCATTTGAAGGCAGACTGTAAACGATACACGGATTAACCTCTGCATTGATTTAACTGGAATATCAACCAATTTAGGAATTCTTTTTCTTCTTTGCCTCCTAGAGACAGAATTATGCATGATTTATGATTTTTCTTTTAGCTTTTTAAAGATGGTTGGGGTGTCAGCTCTGCCCAAAGCGTTTCCTCAAGTTGAAGTGATGCCTTTGGCTGAGTGGGCCGCAGGTAGCACGGACTCAGAGACCTGGGAGTATTGATTCTTGCATGTCCATCAATCGGCACAATCAGCAACCCATGACACCAAGGGATGTATCCAATCTCAACAGTTCGAAAACATCAGGCAGCCGGTCTGCAGGCTTAGCCACTTTTTAGCTCTTTCCTTATGATATCCTTAAGTATGTGAAATATTTCTATACTCTCACAAGGTCTGGGAAGAAAGGGCTCTTGAAAACTCAGCAGGAGGGGGAAATAGTGGCTTTGAGAGGACTGTTTTCTCTTTTCATGACTGCCAAGGTCAGTCCACAGTTATACATATATTTCTGCCTTCATCTGCCTGCAAAGGTTGAATTATACATGAACTGTACAGGTTGATCTCTACCTCTGCAGTTTATATGCTTACAATGCTCTAAAGAATAGACCACCACAGGGAGGAGTGGATGAAATGAAAACCATTTCCATCACCCTGGGAGGAAGATGACAGATCGATCAGGCAAGTTCTGGATGAATGAAGTCAATGAGTTGGAAGTCCTTGCAAAGGGCTTCTTTCTGCCTTTTCAAGTCTTCAGGCAGTTAAAAGATTGATTTTTGAAATAACCAAAGAATTTTTAAGAGTGTTTTTGCTTCATTGAAATCAACTCTAGCTTACTTCTCCCATAATTTGACTTTTGAATTTTGAATTGGTTCTTGAAATTTCCTTATGCACTTAAAAAATTCAGTTGGGTTTCAGATCACAAACTTTCTTCTGCAACTTGATTTTGGATAGGCAGAATTTTTTCATTTATTAAAAAAAATCTGGTTGGTTTCATGTTTTTTCAGTGGCAACAAAACTTGCTATTTTAAGTTTTATACTGTCAAAAATTCTTGCTTTTAAATGGACTTAGTGTCCATTTTTGTCACTAAGTCCAATGCAGTTTTTCTGTGGAATATTTTACCTCATCTTCTCCTTGGTCTTGATTTTCCAGGTTAAGAGAGCATGAATTACTCTAGAATGGGTTACTCTAAGTAAGGACAGGTTACAGTTACTTTTTCTCCTCACAGTAGAAGCTGGACTAATGGAATGGTTATCAGATCTTATTAACTACCTGTTCAGCTGTTACTAACTTCATAATCAGAAAATTTTCTCTTATCTTTTTTCTCACTTCCTACAGCTTTTCATTCATAGTGGATGTACTATTTTTCCTCATTTATATATCTGGTCGCTTTTTCTTCCTGATTTGTAAATTTTCTCATTTATATTTGGTTTGCTTAAATTTGATTATCCTTGTGGACATCTTCTTCAGGTTTGGATGTTTTGTTTTTGGTGTTAATTTGAACTATAATACTAATAGCTAATATTTTTGAATGCTGACAATTGTGCCAGGCACATTTTGTGAATCCAAGCATTATTTTGTTTAATCCTCACAACTTCCTGGTGAACTAAATTGTACTATTATTCACATTTTAGAGATGAGGAAATTGAAGAAGGAAATGAAAACATGTACGTTCTCAAAGAACATAAAACTGGTTCAATTCAGTTCAGTTGCTCAGTCGTGTCCAACTCTATGTGACCCAATGGACTGCAGCATGCCAGGCCTCCCTGTCCATCACCAACTCCCGGAGCTTACTCAAACTTATGTCCATTGAGTTTGAGTTGACATTGGTGATGCCATCCAACTATTTCATCTCATAAAATTGGTACAAAGGACTTAATCATTTACTACTATATCCTAAATAATCTACTTTACTCGTCTTCTACGGGTAATTTTGGCTCTGATTTTACTTCAGTTAAGGTTCGTGGTCTTAGTTCAATAGTTACCAAACTGAGCATGATCAGAAACACCTGGAGCCGGCGTTGAACCACAAATGGCTAGGCTCCACCCACAGCATTTCTGTTTTTGGAGGTCTGGCAAGCGTTCCCGAACCTGAAACCTCAGCAAGCTTCCAGGTGACGTGGACACTGGTGGTCTGGGCCGGCTCTTTGAGAATCACTGGTTTAGCTCATCCCTTCAGGTACAGTAAAGACGTTTTACTTTCTAATTCCGTCCAAATGTGGCAAGTTGGTATATGTGTGTAGTTGGCCCTTGAAAAACGCGAGCTTGAATGCGTGGGTTCACTTACAAGCAGATATTTTTAGTAGCAAATACTAGGGAACTGCCCGGTCTGTGATTGGCCGAGTCTGCTGACGTGGAGGCGCCCTGAGTGTGGAGGAACTGTGCATTTGAAGGCAGACTGTAAACGATACACGGATTAACCTCTGCATTGATTTAACTGGAATATCAACCAATTTAGGAATTCTTTTTCTTCTTCTTTGCCTCCTAGAGACAGAATTATGCATGATTTATGATTTTTCTTTTAGCTTTTTAAAGATGGTTGGGGTGTCAGCTCTGCCCAAAGCAGTTTCCTCAAGTTGAAGTGATGCCTTTGGCTGAGTGGGCCGCAGGTAGCACGGACTCAGAGACCTGGGAGTATTGATTCTTGCATGTCCGTCAATCGGCACAATCAGCAACCCATGACACCAAGGGAAGTATCCAATCTCAACAGTTCGCAAACGTCAGGCAGTCTGTGTGGGCACAGCCCCTTTGTCGCTCTTCCCTTACGATCCTTGCTCGCTGCCGCGGGCCTGAGGGCGCTGAGAAGTGATCAGGCATCCGAGCCTCGCTAGTCTTTGTTTTCAGTCGTTGACCTTTCTCCTTGTCTGCCCTCCGTTTTCATCAGAGGCAGCCGTTCTTGGCTCCACGTTTTGGTCTGTTGGTAGAACTCTGAATTGATGGCCACTACATGATTGATTGTATGAAGTGTTTAGGAAAGACATGAGAAGATGAGGGAGACCAGAGGTTCCAGAGAGAACCAGCTACACGTGTGGGAGTAGGAAGGGCAACATTCTTGTAACAGGTCAGCAGAGACGCTCTGGGCATCTCAAAATGAAGAGACCCAAGTGTGCCTCCCCTGCCCTTCACCTACAGCTCCGCAAGCTGATAAAGGTGGGCTGTGGAAATGGAGCTCCGATTTAAACTGTAGGTACACTCTAACTCTGAGGCAGTACCTGGTGTCTAGGCTTCTTCAGTACCAGCCATGCAGTTATAAGGCACTGAGTTGACAAGTTCAGAAATCTCCCAGTGTACCCCCAGGGCCTCCTGCCTCAGGAGCCTGAATCGGGATGAAAACGAGTTGTGCTTTGGAGTTTGTGAAGTGTGTGATCTTGGGCAAGTCATGTAACTTCTCTGAGGACCTGTTTCCTCATCTGTAAAATCTATAAGATGAGGGAAAAGAACCTCTGCTTCACATGGAGGTTGTGAAGGTGAAGTAAAGTTAAGTGAGAGAGTGAATTGAAGAGCCGAGTGTCTGGCCTTATATTTGACTTTCGAGTTCTGTTATTATCTGATACAGTGAATTCAGCTTTGTATCTTGTATTCTAAAATGTGACCTCTGCCACAGTCAGGCTGGTTTCCTTCCGGTGCCATGAACATGGCTCTTTGTTCTCCTTGACTGTGTTTACAAGTGTCCATGCCTTTTCCTTGCTGAGCTAAAAATGTGGAGATTTCGTGTTTCTCAGGATGGTTTCATTTTCTGTTCTATCTGGGAGCAGGAGTTGGCTGAGGAGGGGCAATGGCTGTGAATATAGTCAGTGGGAAATCGTTCCGTCACTAGTTCCTGAGACTCTTTTCTCTTTCCATCCCTGGGGTGGGCAGTGAGCATCCTTGAGAGAGAATCTACGGCTCCTTCCTGCCCTTCGTTCCTTGCCATTCGGCCAGGGATGCTACGTGCTCCGTCACATGGCTGCCCACAAAATATTCCCAACAAAGCAGAGCTTCTAAAGCTGGGAAGTGTTCTTGTGTCAAATCTGTCAGAGGAGTATCTGATTGGTGGGGAAAATGTGTACCAGAGATTTCACAGAGAACAACGTGGGTCATGTGAGAGTGTTTATCCTTCATAATGAGAGTATTTATCCTTCTTGTCTGGTCTGCCAGCTTATAGATTTCTGCTAATGCTGAGTGTTTCATTATGGCTTTACCAATATATTTCAACCTCTTTTCTTCCATAGCTGTTTTAAATACCATATTGTTTTATATCTGCCCTGTGCTTGCAGAGGCCATGTGAACCTTATAAACTACTAGCAAAGCTGCCCCGCTGTAAATTTCTGGAGATCTCTGTGTCCCAGAGATACAACATAAAGAATATTTTTATTAGAGTCTTCTCAGGTATACTTTTTTGAAGGCGAACAAACAATAGTGATAGTGAAGTCGCTCAGTCGTGTCCAACTCTGCGACCCCATGGACTGTAGCCTACCAGGCTCCTCCCTCCATTGGTAGATCAAAACTCATGTTGAGAGAGCAGTTCCTCTCCTTAATATTATTACAAGCCAGGCCTTTCATTATGTGGCTATTTTTGTGTTACATACTTGCTCATTTACTATTTGCAAGAAACCTAGGAAGTAGGTGTGGTTAGTTCTGTTTTACAAGTGAAGTAGCCAGTGTCCAGAGAAGCTCAGTAAGGGTGAGAAGAGCACAGGACTGGAATCTCACTCAGCCTTTTGTTCTGAGCCTAGTTCTGTATTCTCTTGTGTCCTTGGGCAGGTCAGCAAGCCCTGAACTTGTTTTAGCATCCATAAAATCCACTCTTTGTGATAATACATGTCAAGTGCTAAATACTTGCTTGGTCCTTGACACCTGTTAAACATTAACTCTCACCAATGAGAAGCACAGTCAGGAGTCAGATCTGGAACTTTCCATTTCCTAAGTCCATCCTCTTGAGCCCAAGGCTGTGCTCGTTTCTGTTCCTGTGCTGAACTAAAATCTGATCCGGCAGGTGCTTATGGCTATTTATGAAAGAACCACAGAAACTATCATTTTTGAAGTGGAATTAGATGGTTTATATTGTTTATGGGCCCTAATAGTGTTCAGGACTTCTGTCACAAGAGTTAAAATAGATTTTTTTTTTTTCTGATGACTGTATTAGAATTTCATTAGGTATGGATTCAATTTAAAAAAAAAAAAAAAACACAGGCAAATTTTGCTAGAGTTCTGGGAAAGCGTGTCAGTTATTCACCAAATCTAGTTCTTCGTCTCCTTGGATGCACTGAGCAAGATAATATACCTAACCTCCTGTGCCTGAATTCAACCAATGGAAGGTGAGTGGGGTATGGCTCCTGTAAACCTCCTCATGGGGTTGTCTCCATGTTCTTTTTCCTTCCCTGCTAAACTGAAGGAAAGCACAGGAGCCTTCCTTGGAAGCCAGCTGCAAAATGTGGCACAGCCATACCTGAAAAACACCTGGGTCTCTTTGGATCATGCTGCTACCCATCCATCTCAAACACTCAGTGGAATTTACATGAGCAAACTATAGCTTTCTTGTGTGTTGGGACATGATCCCTCTTGGGATTTGTTTGTTACATCAAATAAATGTCTCACAGACTTTGGCAAGGATGCCAACCAGATTGATTGAGAACCTGCCTCTTTTAATGAGTCAAGGTTCACCACCTGCTTGCAGGAAAAATGAACTGGCACATGGCCCCTGGAGAGCACCTTGAGTCTCTTCCACCCTTCTGCCTGCCAGCCTGGAAGGATCCTCACACACCTCCCGTTAGAATCAGCGTTTATCCATCAGCTTTATCCCCCATCCACGTGTTCTTCAGTGCTAAGTGTTCTTTTGTATTATGTATCATCATATCATATCATACTATATCATAGCAGTTAGGACAATTCAGATAGAATTTGAAATTTAATTCAGCTCACAACTGCTTTAAACACAGTGGGAAAATAAGCTGGGAAGACCTGCGGGCTCCTTGTGCTTCCACTGCTTAATGACCACGTAGCCTCGGGCAAACTTCCTTTTCTCTTAAACTCAGTTTCCTTGTCTGTAAAATGTGATTAATTCTTATGCTGTTTCTCTCCTGCAATGCTTTGAGGATGGACATACTATTTATGTGAGTTTTCAAGGAATTGCAAAGTGCTCTATATGGCATTATAACTAATATTTATATAAAAATGTGTGCCCTGGAAAATCCCATGGACAGAAGAGCCTGCAGGCTACAGTCCATGGGGTTGCAAAGAGTTGGACACAACTGAGCAACTAACACTTTTCACTTTTTCAGTCTTTATATTAAAATGGTATTTAGACTTGGTCCAATTACCCGATTTCTTTTTATTTGTGAAAGGCAACATGGTGTATTAAAACAAATTGATAGACATCTTTATTGAAATCTTACATTCCAGTGCTTACTAGTTAGATGAACTAGGAATTTATTGAACTAGTAGCTTCATGGCTTGGTTTTATTATCTGAGTTTTAGTTAATAATGCCTACTTTGCAGAGTTGTGAAGCCAAATAAATGCTTGCAAGTTAGGCATTGAAAAATATAAAAAATAATATATTTGAAGGATTTGCAACAGGTCAAGATAATTCCAGCATTAGTAACTATCTGTATGCATATTAGCAAATATTTAACAGTGGAGGCAAGGAAGCAGACAAACAATACTGAAGAATTAGGTCACCATCAATTGGAAGACAGATGAAGTATCTTAGTATAATGCTAACCATGGGAATATTATTTTGTATGACTTCTCAAATTTCTAAATCTGTGTAATGTTTGTAAGAACTAATGCTTCGCGTAGTTTCTTGTATGAGGAGTGCAGTGATTGACAGCCAGGCAGATCTGCTCTTAAGTGAGGACTGAAGGCTGAAAAGGAGGCAGGGTAACAGCAGGGAGATCACGTTGTCATCATCAACCATGAGTTATCACTCTTTCTCAGTCCAGCTATGTAACACAGTTTCTCTTCAGATCCCTGTGGTCTCTTGTAGACGAAGCTTCCCTATCACATTGAGATTTTGATCCAGTTTCATATGCAAATAGAGAAAGACTATCCTCTCCACTCCCTTCTTTCATTCCCTTCCAGTCATTTTAACAAATCTGTGAGACCATTACTGATAGTAATAATGATCAACTCTCACACATTATAAATAGAAAAGCTTTTGTAGTAGTCACGTATTATTCTCTATTGCATATAGGGGAAGGAAGTTCATTTGAGTGTGTGTACAAGAGAACTGAGCTGGAGTGGAAGATGCGGAGTGGAAGCGGAAAGGAGTTGGAGGGAGCTGTGGGAGTGGAAATACAAATAAAAATGATAGGTGAGGAAAAGATGAGGAGAAGAAGAGAAGAATTTGGCTAGATCCCAAACTATCCATGAATGGAAATTCACCTTTGTGTGTACCTTTGTCTGTGAAGGACATTTACATCATTAGAGGGTAGTGTTCTAGAATGAAGCTGCCTGCAGAGAAATTTCCTATGTGACATTTCTGGGCATATGGAGCTCTTTTTCTTTGTAAGGATATACTGGGACTCCCTAACCCTAACATGTCTGTGAAGAGATTAATGGCTTATGACTAATTCCATGTTATTGATGGAGAGAAATAGGGGAGAGAAACTGAATCCAAAAGTAATCTCTAAATTTTATTTTAACTCATAGTTTTGAATGGCAGAATTGTTAGCAGGCACCAGCACTGATGGATTTAGTGTTGCCTCCTACCTGCCTGGAACCTCTCCCAGAAAAAGAACTAATTGAGTAATGAACTGGCTCAAATCAGTGAGCAATAGAGGTGATGGAGAGATCAAAGGCTTTAGAAAGAGGTGTGCTGTGTAATTCATGCTGAGCTGCTGTTTAACCTATCCTTTTATCTTTCTTGAACAATTAGCAGTTAGAAGTAGAAGAAAATGACTCTTGAGTATCTCAAAACTCTGTAGGACACCACTCATCTCCCTGGATGCTGTATGGAGTCCTCAACCTGGCATCTTCCTTTTTCTATGTTTTTTGGCTAGTTTTAGAAATGAATGCTTGGCTTCAGCAAAACTGGATTGCTCCCTGTTTCCCTGCTACATCTTTGCCTCATTAGAAGTCCCTTTCTTTTGCCCGGTCTTTATACATTCTTTTGTTTCTTGAATATACAAGTCAACTCTTGTCCATGAGGCCCTTTTCTAACCCAGTATTGGTGTGTGCACTTCTAAAGCCTGGCCCATCCCTCTGGAGTGGCAGAGCTGCCCGTCTGTAGGCTCATGTGTGCCTAGCACCTCCCAGAGGGAAGAAGGACAAGAGCCTCAAGGCAGCTGTTATCTGGATTGAACCTCAGTCCTTTCTCCATAGACCAGGAATCCAGTTATTTGAGGGAGGAGCCTGTAAGTCTCAGCCTTTACTGTTTTCCCATCCTTTCTTTCCTCATGGAGTTTCTGTTTATATATTCTTCTGTTTTAGTTTTGCTGCCTAGCATCTCCGTTTCCTTCTGAGTCTGGATTCCAGTGCTGTCGTCAGAGTCCATAGAACTTACTGAGATCACACTAGCCCTGTGCTTTGGGAAGTGTGGTGCTGGATGTCCCTTCAGCTATTTCTCCATTCTGTGAAATGAATGGTCACCCAGGATGACCGCCCACTTTTCTTTAAGCGGTACTTAATTCCTAGTCTCTAGCTACCACTGATTCCTCCTGCTACCTGAGTGACTATTGAAAAGTTACTGAATCTTTTAAAACCTTACTTTCCTCATATTGAAATGTTCTTGCTGCTGCTGCTGCTAAGTCACTTCAGTCGTGTCTGACTCTGTGCGACCCCATAGACGGCAGCCCACCAGGCTCCCCCGTCCCTGGGATTCTCCAGACAAGAACACTGGAGTGGGTTGCCATTTCCTTCTCCAATGCGTGAAAGTGAAGTCGCTCAGTCGTGTCCGAACCTCAGCGACCCCATGGACTGCAGCTTTCCAGGCTCCTCCATCCATGGGATTCTCCAGGCAAGAGCACTGGAGTGGGGTGCTATTGCCTTCTTAGTATTGATAGTATTACTTCATAGGACTGTTGGGAGAATGAACCTAGTTAATCCTTGGGACATTGCCTGCTGTGCAGTACATGCTCAAAAATGTTAGCTATTATTATTGTTTATGCTCTTAGTATCATTAGCAATATGCCATCTCTGTTGAGGTACAGTCTCTGAGTTAACATCTTCTGTTTAAACCACACCTAAACTTGCCAAGCTCGTTGGACATGAACCACTGCCTGTTTCCATGTTTGTTTTCCCAACCCTCCTTGTCATGTGCCTTAGGTTTATCTTCTCCTCTGGTTTGGGTCTGCCTCATACTTAGGTGTTCTTGAGTCCTGACATGCTAGGAATCTGATTTTTCTGTTTTTAAGACACCTAGTACACTTTGCTTAAAGCTTATTTACTCATTTTATTCTTTCTCTGCTAAATTGTAGACTTCTTATGGTCAGGGACCTTATCAATTACATTCTTATTTCTCCTAATATATGTTATATATGGAAGACTCTTAGTATATATATTTTAAATAATTGAAGTATTGTCCATGTAGAATATAATACACATCATAAAATTTTTCTTATTGGAGTATAGTTGATTTACAATGTTCTGTTAGTTTCACATGTACAACAAAGTGAATCAGCTGTACATCCACTCGTTTTCTAGATTCTCTTCCCATATAGGCTATTACAGAGTGCTGAATAGAGTTCCCTGTGCTATACAGTAGGTCATTATTACTCTAGTTATCTACTTTATATGTTGCTGTGTGTACACGTCAATCTCAATCTCCCAATTTATCCCTCTCCTTGCTCACCCCCCAGGTGGATTGTTTTCTACATCCGTAACTCTATTTCTGTTTTGTAGATAGGTTCATTTGTACCCTTTTCCTGTATTCCATATATAAGCCATATCAAGTGATATTTGTCTTTCCCTGTCTGACTTACTTCACTCAGGATGACAATCTCTACATGCCCCCGTGTTGCTGCAGGTGATATTATTTCATTATTTTTAATGGCTGAATGATATTCCATTGTATATGTATACCACATCTTCTTTATCCCTTTCTCTGTTGGTGAATGTTTAAGTTGCTTCCATGTCCTGGCTATTGTAAATAGTGCTGCAATTAATGTTAGAGGGATGTATCTTTTTGAATTATGGTTTTCTCTGGATATATCCCCAGAAGTGGGATTTCTGGATCATTTCGTAGTTCTATTTTTAGTTTTTTTTAGGAACGTCTATACTGTTCTCCATAGTGGTTACACATTTTAAATTTTAATCTTTCAAATGCATGTACATCAATGCTCATTACAACTCTATTTAAAATAGCCAAGACATGGAAATGCTTATCAAGAGATGATTGGTTTAAGAAGATGTGGTACATACATACAGACCCACAGATATGATATATACATACATTCTATATATATATAATGGAATATTATTGTTGTTTAGTTGCTAAGTCATATCCTACTTTTGAAACCCCATAGACTGTAGCCTGTCAGCCTCCTCTGTCCATGGGATTTCCCAGGTGAAAATACTGGAGTAGGTTGCCATTTCCTACTCTAGAGGAGCCTCCTGACTCAGAGATCAAACCTGTGTCTCCTGCATTGGCAGGCAGATTCTTTACCACTGAGCCACCTGGGAAAGCGCCTTAATGGAATATTACTCGGCTATTTAAAAACAGAAATGAAATATTGCCATTTGCAGCAACAGGGATGGATCTAGACGTTACCATACTAAATGAAATAAGACAGAGAAAGACAAATACTATTTCAATATGATATCACTTCTATGTGGAATCTAAAAATAATACAAATGAATTTGTATGCAAAACAGAAACACTCACATAGAACACCGATGTATGCATGGTGTCTGGTAACTTCTGGCAAGATTTTCTTTTGGAGTTACAACATGGAATCCAGGAAGAATGTTGATGAGAATGCCTACGTAAGTGAGCGTGCGTATGCACATGTACCCTGCAGATCAGTGTGGAGCCTGTTAGAAGTCAGGTTCAGCAGTGCAGGGGGTAGTTAATGTTGGTGGTGTTCCCAGAAGATGAAATGAAATAGTTGTAATTTTGAGTCATTTCTTGGGAAGACTAAAAAGAATTTGGTAATTGATTTTGTATAGTGAATAGAGAGAGAAAAAAATCAGAGATGATTCCTAGGATTCAAACCCAGGTAACTAGTAGTTCCAGTGGAGCATAAGGTTTAGAGAATAAGTGGTGAGAAAGTAAAAGCAAGGAGTGTAGACTCTCTTGCCAAGTGACCTATTTTTAAGATCCAGGAGTATAAAACAGTTGGGAGAATGGTGGTCTAGCGGATACTAGTTATTTAATTATTTTGGAATTTGTTTTTGGAGTATGTTTCTACGTATGTGTATATATTTGAAGTTTCAGGAAAAATTCTAAGTTCTGTCTTTTCCACAAATTTGGAAGAATTAGATGGTTTCTAAAGTTGTTAAGGGAAAAGATATAGATAGTGTGATTCCTGAAAAGCTGATTTTCCTTATGAAAATGCACAAAATTCATGGAGTAACAAATACAGTCTATAAAAATGAACACCTAGGAGACAAGAATACTGGGCCATTCCTTTCCACTGAGACCCATCATCTTTTTAATAGCTTTCCACTATGGCAACCAGTCACACTATTTTTTAATAGAAATTTAAATATACTGGGCTATTGAAAGAATGCAGTTGATCTTATATGATCAAAGCAATGATAAACTGTGAGAACTATGATGGGACAGAACAAGACCTATGAAATTATTTCTGTTGTTTGACAGTAACATATGCAAACAATTTGTTCAGATTCTGTTGGGAAAGTTAAACATATGTAATTTGATACACATGTATGTGAAATCATCATTTTCCTTTAACTTAGAACTGAGATATGAGCCCTAAGTGAATGGCTTCATTACTAATGAAAAAGGGTAAAGTTAACACTGGAAATTATAGCTTTTGTCCATGACAGACAAGCGTGTGTTTGGGATCAGAAACATAAAACAGCATTTTGTTCAAAACCACTTTTCAAAAGCCATTAACAAGACAGAGCCACTTCTGTGTGGAACCATGGGTAGCATGGGGATGCTGTCTAGAAAAATAAAGATGAATCCAGAGTGAGAAAAAACACAGCCGACGCGCAGGCACTATTCTAAGAATCCCAGGAGAAGGGAAAGGCTACCCCCCTCCAGTTGTCGGCCTGGAGAATTCCATGGACTGTATAGTTCATGCTGTCGCAGAGAGTCAGACAGGACTGAGGGACTCACTTCACTATTCTAAGAATGTTAGATTAGCTATGTTATCTCACTTCATCCTTCTGACATCATCATGTGGTAAGCCCTGTCATCCTCATTTTTTAGGTGAAGAAACTGAGGTATAGAGAGGGGAAGAGATTATTTTGCTTGAGGTTGGTAGAGCTGGGATATGAACCCAGGCAGTGCAGCTTACCCTGCCAATGCGGAGACATAAGAGACACAAGTTTGATCCCTGGGTTGGGAAGATCCTCTGGAGAAGAGCATGGCCACCCACTCCCGTATTCTTGCCTAGAGAATCCGCATGGACAGAGGAGCCTGGTGGGCTACAGTCCATAGGGTTGCAAAGAGTTGGACACAGCTGAAGCGACTTAGCCCATAGCAAATGCAACTTAGAAATAGAAATGCTTAACTATTATACCTTGCTATTTGTAAAGGACATCAGCATTCTTCAACTAAAAAATCTGCTTAAAAATGATTTCACAACAGGAAGGTAACTGGAAGTAATGCTTGGTGATTGCATCTGAATTCACTCTATGAAGATAGAATCAGAGCAGATAAAAGAGAGCTGCTTTCTTGGGGGATAAATTGACTGTGACAACTGTAAAGTCCTTATCTTGGGAGGAACTATTTTTAGACTAGGAAAAGATAGTCTAGCAAAAAAAAAAAAAACAAACAAAACCTTCTCTGGAAGTGAAGAAATTAAGTCTTTGGACTCTGTATCACTGTAAACCCTGTAATAATGATTGTGTACCTCCACCCCTGAATTTCACTGTGGGAAGCTTGGACTTAATTGCAATTACTTTACCAGTGTCATTGCCTGCACATTTAACTAAATGATAAAATTCTGACCAATGGAACAGATGTGGACTTGGCTGCTCTGCTCTGTGTGTGGCAGTGAAGGACAGTAAACATACAGGGAAAGCAACACCTGCGTACTCACAAGTGACTGAAGCAGGGGAAGCCTCTGCTAGGAGGAAGGGAGAAGATGATGTGAAAGGCTGTCAGCTCAGTAGTGGGGACAGGGTGCAGAGAGTTAGGGATCTGGAAGGCCCCAGACCTGATGGCTGATTGAATGTAGTGTTAGTTGTTTAGTTGTGTTTGATTCTTTTGAGACCCCAGGGACTATAGCCCACCAGACTTCTCTGTTCATGGAATTCTCCAGGCAAGAATACTGGAGTGGGTAGCCATTCCCTTCTCCAGAGGATCTTCCCAACCCAGGGATCAAACCCATTTCCTGGGTCTCCTAGAATGACAGGGGGTTTCTTTATCACTAGCATCACCTGGGAAGCCCGTCTAAAGCCATTGTGTGTGTGCTCAAAGTCCCTTCAGTCATGTTCATCTCTGTGAGACCCTATGGACTCTGGAGAAGGAAATGGCAACCCACTCCAGTACTCTTGCCTAAAATTCCGTGGACGGAGAAGCCTGGTGGACTACTGTCCATGGGGTCGCAAAGAGTTGGACAGGACTGAGCGACTTCACTTTCTTCCACTACGGACCATTAGATGAGTTTAAATTCAAGTATCAAGTGTTGTACTAAACATACAGGTGTAAGGAGGAAAAGGGTAGCTTCTTCCCTCAAGAACATCAGTGGCTGATAAATATAAAATACAAATAAATATAATATAAAATACACTGCCATATGTGCTGTAACAGCTTTATGTACAAAAGGCTGAGAGAGGCACCAAGTAGCAGTAACTAACACCCTGAGGAAGAGATGCCTCAAGGGCATCTTTAAGGATTGATAGGATTTCAGATTTGGATAAAGAAAGGGCTAGAGCACCTGTGACTTGGGCTGGGGATACTAGGAGAGGAGTTACAACTAGGGACCGACCAGAACAGACATCATATTTCTTTCTAGAGAGTTTTTCTCCTCAGAGTCTTATTTGGTTAAAACGACATTCCTTCTATTAAAATTTCCGTGGATTTGTTGTGTCTTTCTTGTGCTGTGTCGCCTCCTGCCTTGTGTTATAGTTATCTTACACTTATTTTCTTCATGAATATCTTACTTAACTTTCCTAGAAAAGAGGACTCTGTTTTACTCATTTTGTATTCTCCCCTAATCTGTAGGTTTTATTCTTGACTGGGTCTTCTTGAGACCTTAACTTTTACCACTTCAATTTGAAATTTGATTCCCACTCAGTTCTTTACTTTCTCTGCCTCAATCCTGGTTGCAGTTTCAAAATAGATACTTCAATGTCTGTTGCAGTTTTGTTTCTTATTCCCAGTACTCAGATATGGCTGCTGACACAGTTATGACTTCAGAATAATCAATATTGATCAGTTACATGAAGAAGAGTGGTACCAGAGAAAATGAATGTATCAAAATGCAGTGGATTCCCAGCTGAGTTGCACAGAGAGTGTAAAGAGTTAACTGGAGCAGGAATTCTGAGATTCACCTTTAAACGATCTCTTAGTGCTTTCATTTTTAATTACATACTAGAAAAGTAACTTACTTGACATGAAGAAGGAGAGTGAAAAGTGGCACTTTTGGAGTTGTGTTTTTATATAGTTCTGGATATCCAGAGTAGGCTGTTAAATGTCCAACCAGGGGAAATAGGAAGGAAGGATTAGTGATGACATACTAGATTCAGTAAAGAACCTGGGTAGGACAGGAAGTCTTGTGAGAAGACAGAGAATGGAGTTGAATTCTTGCAACCTGATGGAGTACCAACTCCAAACCACACTCTGCAATGCAGTCCCACTCTAGAAACTAGAGGTGGACAGAGACAGGGCCCTTGCTATTAAGGAGTTTGGGTGCAACTCATGAGGAAGAATGGGCTTTTGTTTGGGAAGAGTTCTGTCATGATCTGTAAAGGCTTGTGACTCAAGGAGATGATTACTTTCCACACTAGGGGTAAGAGTTTCTCTGAATACACCTAGTTGTGCTTGTGAGCTGGCAGTCAGAGACATTCTTAGATTAAGAAGTAGACATAGATGCAGTTAGACACAGATGCAGTTAAATAATGATCCCTGGAGGACCCAGGACCGAGTTTTTGCCTCCATGGGTAGAATTGTAGATGTCACAGTGGGACAACTATTTGATAGGTTTTTAGTCCACAAGAAGGACAGAGATAATTATTGTTTGCCTATCATGGTAGCCTTTATTGTCCAAAGATAACTATCCTGCATGTTCATCTACAATGAGATTTGCTACTCTCATTGCTAAGTGGAGCCTATTGTCCTACCCTTGACAATGGGAGGGCTAGTCATAATTAAAGGAATGTGGTAGGAGTGATATGCTTGACCTATGAGGCTAGCTCAGGAAAGAAGAAGCAGCTTTTGCCTAGCTTATTCTTAACCCCATGCTTGGAGCTTTGAGATACCCCATCAGAAGTCTGACCACTCTCACACTGTGGTGTCCCTTCTAAATTCCAGACCCACAGAATGCACGGCATTGTGTAATGGGGGTGGTTTTATGCCATTACACTTGGGGTGAGTGCAGCCACTGTGACTGGAATACCTACTATATGTCAGGCCCTGTACTTAGGTTTTATACACATTATTTCACTTCATCCTCAAACCAATCCTTAAAGAATAGTCTAATTACTGATGTTTTTTAGATAAGAAAATTAAGATGGAGAGGAGTGAAGAAAGTCCACCTAAGTTATAACAATTAAGTGGATGAATCAGATTCATGTTAAGGAGTAGTCATGTCCAGTGCCTGTAACCTTTGGTACTGTTCAGAAGTGTTTCCAATCAAATAACAATCACTACTAAATGCTAGTATTCAGCTGCTGCTGCTACTGCTGCTAAGTCGCATCAGTTGTGTCCGACTCTGTGCGACCCCATAGATGGCAGCCCACCATGCTCCCCTGTCCCTGGGATTCTCCAGGCAAGAATACTGGAGTGGGTTGCCATTTCCTTCTCCAATGCATGGAAGTGAAAAGAGAAAGTGAAGTCGCTCAGTCGTGTCTGACTCTTAGCAACCCCATGGACTGCAGCCTACCAGGCTCCTCCGTCCATGGGATTTTCCAGGCAAGAGTACTGGAGTGGGGTGGGCTTCAGCTTAATTCTAGTGAGTAACTTTAAACATGCAAAGATGGACACAATAAAGGACAGAAATGGTATGTACCTATCAGAAGCAGAAGATATTAAGAGGTGGCAAGAAGACACAGAAGAACTGTACAAAAAAGATCTTCATGACCCAGGTAAGCACGATGCTGTGATCACTCACCTAGAGCCAGACATCCTGGAATGTGAAGTCAAGTGGGCCTTAGGAAGCATCACTACGAACAAAGCTAGTGGAGGTGATGAAATTTCAATGGAGCTATTTCAAATCCTAAAAAATTATGCTGTGAAAGTGCTGCACTCAATAGGCCAGCAAATCTGGAAAACTCAGCAGTGGCCACAGGACTGGAAAAGGTCAGTTTTCATTCCAATCCCAAAGAAAGGCAATGCCAAAGAATGCTCAGACTACACACAATTGCACTCATCTCACACGCTAGTAAAGTAATGCCCCAAATTCTCCAAGCCAGGCTTCAACAGTACATGAACTATGAAATTCCAGATATTCAAGCTGGATTTAGAAAAGGCAGAGGAACCAGACATCAAATTGCCAACATCCATTGGATCATTGAAAAAGCAAGAGAGTTCCAGAAAAACATCTACTTCTGCTTTATTGATTATGCCAATGCCTTTGACTGTGTTGATTACACAAACTGTGGAAAATTTTGAAAGAGATGGGAATACCAGACCACCTGACCTGCCTCCTGAGAAATCTGTATGCAGGTCAAGAAGCAACAGTTAGAACTAGACTTGGAACAACAGACTGGTTCCAAAGGAAAGGAGTATATCAAGGCTATATATTGTCACCCTGCTTATTTAACTTCTATGCAGAGTACATCATGAGAAATGCTGGACTGGATGAAGCACAAGCTGGAATCAAGATTGCCAGGAGAAATATCAATACCCTCAGATATGCAGATGACACCATCCTTATGGAAGAAAGTGAAGAGGAACTAAAAAACCTCTTGATGAAAGTGAAAGAGGAGAGTGAAAAACTTGGCTTAAAGCTCAACATTCAGAAAACGAAGATCATGGCATCTGGTCCCATCACTTCATGGGAAATAGATGGGGAAACCATGGAAATAGTGACAGACTTTATTTTTTTGGGCTCCAAAATCACTGCAGATGGTGACTGCAGCCATGAAATTAAAAGACACTTGCTCCTTGGATTAAAAGTTATGACCAACCTAGACAGTTCATTAAAAAGCAGAGACATTACTTTGCCAACAAATGTCTATCTAGTCAAGGCTATGGTTTTTCCAGTAGTCATGTATAGAAGTGAGAGTTGGACTGTAAAGAAAGCTGAGCACTGAAGAATTGATGCTTTTGAACTGTGGTGTTGGAGAAGACTCTTGAGAGTCCTTTGGATGACAGGGAGATCAAATCAGTTAATCCTAAAGGAAGTCAGTCCTGAATATTCATTGGAAGGGCTGGTGCTGAAGTTGAAATCCAATAATTTCACCACCTGATACAAAGAACTGACTCTTTGGAAAAGACCATGATGCTGGGAAAGATTGAGGGTGGGAGGAGAAGGGATGACAGAGGATGAGATGATTGGATGGCATCACCAACTCAATGGACATGAGTTTGAGTGAAGTCCGGGAGTTGGTGATAGACACTGAGGCCTGGTGTGCTGTAGTCCATGGGGTTGCAAAGAGTCAGACATGACTGAGCGACTGAACTGAACTTTAAACAGATGCCTCAGGAGATTTTTTTTTTTTTTTCCCCAGTCAGTGGGGAAGTCTGGAAACTTTGTGAAGGCAATACAGGAAGTAAACTTAATTTTCTCAATCATACTGCAGTCTTTTAGAGATGCAACTCCGGAGGACCACACCTGACACAGTTTTTTTTTTTTTTTCCCCAGTCAGTGGGGAAGTCTGGAAACTTTGTGAAGGCAATACAGGAAGTAAACTTAATTTTCTCAATCATACTGCAGTCTTTTAGAGATGCAACTCCGGAGGACCACACCTGACACAGTTTTTTTTTTCAGAGAACAAGTGCTTATTAACTGAATGCTGAATTGAATTGGCTTTTGCAAATGATCTGACTCTGGCCATTCAAGAGTGTATTCTGTGAATCACCAGTAGAGACATCAGTCAGGATTTTGCTAGAAATAGACTCTTAGGCCCCATCACAGGACTTTTGTATCAAGATCTGCATTTTAACAATATCCCCAGGTGTCTGAAACACATATGAGTTTGAGGAACAGTGATTCAACTAATTTTAGTCCTCACTTAGGAAAACTTCCCAGCAAGGAGAGTTGGGCTCCTTGCCACTAAGTTCTGCAAAGTGAAGAAATTTAAAGCACTCCCAGGAAGATGATTTTACAGCTTGAAGACTGTGTCTTCAAGTAAGTTGTTTTGGATACTATAGAGATAGATGGTATGCGCTCTGAAACCTGGTGGTTACATTCTGTGCTAATGAAAAAGCTAAATTCAGCTATTAGTGCTTTGCCTGGAAAACGATTTCCTAACTGTCTCCCAGTCAGTTGGTGCTAGTGAGCAATTTCTCAGGAAGGAAGCAGTTTGATAGACGCAGGGTTTGTAGAGGGAATCAGCAACTGTGCTGATAGTTTGTTTTCAAGCAGAGTTGGAAGGATCAATTAAATCTGTTTCTATCTTCTTGATACCACTGGTTCACACACATGACCTCTCCATTCCCTTTAAATAGTGACCAAGTCCCCTCTTAGAGGAAGTCTAGAAAAAAATACTTCCTCTCCTTAGATTTACTTCATTTATAATCAATGAGCCTGCAGTGCTGATTTATAATTGTAAACACATACGATTTAAAAATCCATTTATTACCACATGTACTATCTTGGCCACAAATTTTGCATTATGCATCCGCCAAGAGGGTTCAGCAAACAATATAGCTCAGTGAAATATATGCTGCCAAAGATTTGCAGCAATATTTGTGGGGTGACACATGACACAAGGAGGCAGGAAGAGGGTTTATTTCCATAATCCTGGGAAGGACCGGAGCAGGAAGTCTGAACAGGTGGCTCCAGCACAGGCTCTTTTCTCGTGAGACTGAGCCTTCAGTACATGTCATGACGCTTGCCAGGTCCAGAACACCGCTGAGGGGTGGAGACCCTGGGGGCTCTTTAGCATTGCTGCCCCGTGAGAAACGCTTCCCCTGCCACCACCCTGCATGTGAGAGGCAAGACTGCACACAGGGAGGAGAGCTTGGCCGCAAGCAGTTCAGCACCCAGGCAGGGTCCGGTGTTGCTGCAGTGCAGTCTTGAGCAGAGCAGTGAGTAAATACCACCTCCGAGAAGGAGGGGCGAGGCTGCGCCCCAGAGGCTGCACAAATGCACCAGTTAGGCAGCATGGACCCTCGGAAGTGCGCTAGAAGTGCACCTACCTTATAGACCGACTCCAGACCCGATTGAGCCCCAGCCAAGCTGGGCGACGAAGCCAGAATATCCTGTTCTCGGAGAGCCTTTTCTTCATCACTTATCTAGAAGGAAACATATGTCATTTAAAAATTAAAACTCTGCATTCAGTTTCAATAAAGTACTTCCTGTTCTAGTGAAGATTCTATACTTTTTTAAAACTCTCGAAACCCTGATATCTCAAATCATTCCTAATACAATTACTAGGTGATTTTATAATCATTAATGAAACCAAAATATGAATGAAAACTCAAATTCAATATACTTTCAAATTTCTACTCTGCCAATTAACAGGGAGGAGAGCTTGGCCGCAAGCAGTTCAGCACCCAGGCAGGGTCCGGTGTTGCTGCAGTGCAGTCTTGAGCAGAGCAGTGAGTAAATACCACCTCCGAGAAGGAGGGGCGAGGCTGCGCCCCAGAGGCTGCACAAATGCACCAGTTAGGCAGCATGGACCCTCGGAAGTGCGCTAGAAGTGCACCTACCTTATAGACCGACTCCAGACCCGATTGAGCCCCAGCCAAGCTGGGCGACGAAGCCAGAATATCCTGTTCTCGGAGAGCCTTTTCTTCATCACTTATCTAGAAGGAAACATATGTCATTTAAAAATTAAAACTCTGCATTCAGTTTCAATAAAGTACTTCCTGTTCTAGTGAAGATTCTATACTTTTTTAAAACTCTCGAAACCCTGATATCTCAAATCATTCCTAATACAATTACTGGTGATTTTATAATCATTAATGAAACCAAAATATGAATGAAAACTCAAATTCAATATACTTTCAAATTTCTACTCTGCCAATTTCTGAGGACACATACAAAAAGAACAGTAGCAGAGAAACAGAAAGTATTATAATATGAAATAAAAGAAATTATACTAAAAATTAAGGTAATACAGACCAAAAAATGAACATTATCTCAATGTGTAGTTATGTTAATTTATTGAAATACCTATTTGAACTAAGAGTGGAATTTTCTAGCCACATAAAATAATTTCAAATTTAAATAAAACACTAGTTTTTGTAAGAAAAACTACAGTCTATTATCGCTGACTAATTATGGCTTTGAAAAAAAAAATACTGATCAATATGACAATATAAAAATTGTAAACTTTCCAGTGGTCATGTATGGATGTGAGAGTTGGACTGTGAAAAAGGCTGAGCACTGAAGAACTGATGCCTTTGAACTGTGGTGTTGGAGAAGACTCTTGAGAGTCCCTTGGACTGCAAGGAGATCCAACCAGTCCATTCTGAAGGAAATCAGCCCTGGGATTTCTTTGGAGAAAATGATGCTAAAGCTGAAACTCCAGTACTTTGGCCACCTGGTGCGAAGAATTGACTCATTGGAAAAGACTCTGATGCTGGGAGGGATTGGGGGCAGGAGGAGAAGGGGACGACAGAGGATGAGATGGCTGGATGGCATCACCGACTCGATGGACTTGAGTTTGAGTGATGGACAGGGAGGCCTGGCATGCTGCCGTCCATGGTGTCACAAAGAGTCGGACAAGACTGAGCAACTGAACTGAACTGAACCGAACCATTCATAATAGGATTAAAACTAGTAATTAAATAAATCTAACAAAGACTATTTAAGGCCCCAGAAAAAAGCTATAAAACCTAATTGAAGAAAACTGGAAAAAACCTAAACAACAGAGAGACATATAAACATGCAGCAGAAGAAGTAATACTGTACCAATTTTCCTCAAATTAACCTGCAGATTCAATATGCTCTCAAGCAAAATCAAATAGCTTATGTGTCTGTTGTGCTTCTAGAATATACAGGGACAGACAGTGCCAAGGAAAGTCAAAACAGAAAAATAACCGATAAAATAAGAAACTGACAGAGGAGACACGGCAAAAAGGAATAAGAAATTTGTACATCCTCATGATAATCTTTCTTTATTAAGTGATTTCCAGTTTAAATACAAAAATATTTCAAATATGTGCAATGAATACTTACTAATTTAAAATGATATAAAAAGTTAATATACATGCCTGTTCTTCCCACCATTAATGAGGATAATCATAAGCAACTCTATGGATTTTTTCTTTTGCCCAAATGGTTTTCACAGGATCTGGCAATACTGAAGTTGACACCAAATGTGTTAATCAATCATGTCTCTTTTACAATCACTTATTACAGCAGCAAAGAATTAGGGAACTCTGAACATACAAATGTTTGTCATATAATATCTGGGATTTTAACTGAACAAATTCCACAGCAATATAAGCACCACCAATACTTCACCACCACTAATCCAAAACTGGGAAAAGAGTATGTCAAGACTATATATTGTCACCCTCTTATTTAACTTATATGCAGAGTATGTCATACAAAATGCCAGGCTGAAATCAAGATTGCCAGGAAAAACATCAATAACCTCAGATATGCAGATAACACGACCCTAATGGCAGAAAGTGAAGAACTAAAAAGAGAGTCTTGGTGAGGTGAAAAAGCAGAGTAAAAAAGCTGGCTTAAAACTCAACATTCAAAAAACCAAGATCATGGAATCCAATCCCATCTGGTCCCATCACTTCATGGCAAGTAGATGAGAAACAATGGAAACTGTGACAGACTTTATTTTCTTGGGTCCAAAATCACTGTGAGCGGTGACTGCAGCCATGATATTAAGACGCTTCCTCCTTGGAAGAAAAGCTATGACAAACCTAGCTAGTTAGTGTTAGTCGCTCAGTTGTGTCCAACTCTTTGCAACCCTGATGGATAGTAGTCCACAAGACTCCTCTCTCTGTCCATGAAATTCTACAGCAAGAATACTGGAATGGGTTGCCATTTTCTTCTCCAGGGTATCTTCCTAATCCAGGGATTGAACCTGGGTCTCCTACATTGCAGGCAGATTCTCTACTGTCTGAGCCACCAGAGAAGCCCAAAAGGCATGTTGCCTCCCCGTTAGGGAATCAAACCCCAGTCTCCTGAGTGACAGGCAAGGATACTCACCACTGTACTAACAAAAGCAGAGACATCACTTTGCTGACAAAGGTCCGTACAGTAAAGCTATGGTTTTTACAGTAGTTATGTACAGATGTGAGAGTTGAACCATAAAGAAGGCTGAGCACCGAAGAGCTATTGTTTTTGAACGGTGGTGCTGGAAAAGACTCTTGAGAGTCCCCTGGTATGCAAGGAGATCAACCCAGTCAATCCTAAAGGAAATCAACCCTGAGTATTCACTGGAAGGACTAATGCTGAAGCTCCAAAACTTTGGTCACCTGAAGCGAAGAGCTGAGTCATTGGAAAAGAACCTGCTGCTGGGAAAGATTGAAGGCAGGAGGAGAAGGAAGAGGATTAGATGGCTGGATGGCATCACCAACTCAATGGAGATGAGTCTGAGCAAACTCTGGAAGGTAGTGAAGGACAGAGGAGCCTTGCATGCTATAGTCTGTGGGGTTACAAAGCATTGGACATGACTTAGCAATTGAACAACAAAGATGTTTTGGTTTAACTCTGGCATATAAATTGAATTGAGACTGGAGTCTCAGGAGCCTAACACTTTTCTGTACACTAATAACTACCAGAAAGAGAAATTAGGCAAATCCCATTTTGCATCAAAATAAAGATAATATCTGGAAATAAATAAATAAAACCCAGAAGGCTAAAGACCTGTACTCTGAAAACAGTAAGACAGTGATGAAAGAAAATGAAGACAATATAAGCAATTGGAAATACATTAGATGATCATAGAATGAAAGAATAAATATTATTTAAATGTTCATAATACTCCCAAAAATCTAGTCAATGCAATCCCTATCAAAATAGCAAAAAATAGCAAAATCCAAGAATAGCATTTTTCACAGAACTAGAGCAGTCCTAAACAGTCCTAACTAGAATAAGCCCTAAAATTTGTGTGTAGTCACAAAAGACCCCAAATAGCCAAAGCAATCTTGAGAAAGAAAAAAAAAATTGGAATGAATATCATGCTCCTGATTTCCAACTGTACTACAAAGCTACAGTAATCAAAATAATATGGTACTGCCACAAAAACAAACAGATCAGCAGAACAGAATGCAGAGTCCAGAAATAAGCCCACACTTTTCTGATCAATTAATTTACTACAAAGGAGCCAAGAATTTACAACAGGGGAAAGACAGTCTCTTCAATAAATGGTGTTGGGAAAACTGGACAACTACATACAAAAGAATGAAATGGCCATTTTCTAACACCACATAAAAAAAAATAAACTGAAAACGGGTTAAAGACTTTAATGTAAGATCTGAAAGCATAAAACTCCTTACATTCCTATACAATGACAATGAAAAAAACAGAAAGAGAAATTAAAGAAACAACCCTATTCACCATTGCAAGAAAAAGAATAAAATACTTAGGAATAAATTTACCTAAATAAACAAAAGACCTATATATGCTGCTGCTACTGCTGCTAAGTCACTTCAGTCGTGTCCGAGACTGCGCGACCCCATAGATGGCAACCCACCAGGCTCCCACCATCCCTGGGATTCTCCAGGCAAGAACACTGGCGTGGGTTGCCATTTCCTTCTCCAATGCATGAAAGTGAAAAGTGAAAATGAAGTTGCTCAGTCGTGTCCGACTCGTAGCAACCCTATGGACTGCAGCTCACCAGGCCCCTCTGTCCATGGGATTTTCCAGGCAAGAGTACTGGAGTGGGGTGCCACTGCCTTCTCCAAGACCTACATATAGAAAACTATAAAATATTGGTGAAAGAAATCAAAGATTACACAAATAGATGGAGAAATAAACTATGTTCATGGATTGGAAGACTCAATATAGTGAAAATGAGTATACTACCCAAAGCAATCTATACATTCGAGGCAATCCCTGCAAGATACCAAAGGTATTTTTCACAGAACTAGAACAAATAATTTCACAATTTGTATGGAAATACAAAAAACCTCGAATAGCCAAAACAATCTTGAGAAAGAAGAATGGAACTGGAGGAATTAACCTTCCTGACTTCAGACTATACTACAAAGCTGCAGTCACCAAGACAGTATGATATTGGTACAAAGACAAAATATAGCTCAATGGAACAAAATTAAAAGCCCAGAGCTAAATTCACGCACCTATGGACACCTTATCTTTGACAAAGGAGGCAAAAATATACAATGGAGAAAAGACAATCTCTTTAACAAGTGGTGCTGGGAAAACTGGTCAATGACCTGTAAAAGACTTTCTAACACCATACACAAAAATAAACTCAAAGTGGATTAAAGATCTAAATGTAAGACCAGAAACTATAAAACTCTCAAGAGGAAAACATAGGCAGAACACTAGCTGACATAAATCACTGCAAGATACTCTATGACCCATCCCCCAGAGTAATGGAAATAAAAACAAAAATAAACAAATGGGACCTAATTAAACCTAAAAGCTTTTGCATAACAAAGAAAACTATAAGCAAGGTAGAAAAAAACAGCAAACGAAACAACTGACAAAGAATTAATCTCCAAAATACACAAGCAGCTCATACAGCTCAATAGCAGAAAAATAAACAACCAATCAAAAAGTGGGCCAAAGAACTAAACAGGTATTTCTCCAAAGAAGACATAGAGATGGTTAACAAACACATGAAAAGATGCTCAACATCATTCATTACAAAAGAAATGCAAATCAAAATCACAATGAGGTACCATCTCATGCAGGTCAGAATGGCTGCCATCAAGTCTACAAACAATAAGTGCTGGAGAGGATGTGGAGAAAAGGGAACCCTCTTACACTGCTGGGAATGCAAACTAGTATAGTCACTATGAAGAAGAGTGTCGAGGTTCCTTAAAAAACTGACAACAGAACTGCCATATGACCCAGCAATCCCACTCATGGTCAAACACACCAAGGAGACCAGATTGAGAGAGACACGTGTACCCCAATGTTCATCGCAGAGCTGTTTACACTAGCTAGGATATGGAAGCAACCTAGCTGTCCATCAGCAGATGAATGGATAAGGAAGCTGTGGTACATATACACAATGGAGTATTATTCAGCCATTAAAAAGAATACATTTGAATCAGTTCTAATGAGGTGGATGAAACTGGAGCCGATTATATAAACTGAAGTAAGTTAGAAAGAAAAATATCAATACAGTATATTAACACATATATATATGGAATTTAGAAAGACCCTATATGTAAGACAGCAAAAGAGACACAGAAGTAAAGAACAGACTTTTGGACTCTGTGGGAGAAGGCGAGGGTGGAATGATTTGAGAGAATATCATCGAAACATGTATATTACCGTACGTGAAACAGATGATCAGTGCATGAAGCAGGGAACTCAAAGCTGGTGCACTGGGACAACCCAGAGGGATGGGGTAGGAAGGGAGGTGGAGGGGGGTTCAGGATGGGGGACACATGTACACCCGTGGCTAATTCATGTCAATGTATGGCAAAACCTGCAATATTATAAAGTAATTAGCCTCCAATTAAAATAAATTAATTAAAAAAAAAACCTCCCAGAAGAGAACGCAAGCAGTATGCTCTCTGACATCAGTCTTGGCAATCTTTTTTGGATCTGTCATCCCAGGCAAAAAAGACAAAAGCAAACATGAACACGTGGGATACATCAAACCAAAAAGCTTGTACAGAACAAGAAAAACTATCAACAAAGCAAGAAGGCTGCTTATCAAATGGGAGAAGATATTTGTAAATTATAATTGATAAGGGGTTAATATCCAAAATATATGAACAATTCATATAACTTAATGTCAAAAAACAATTTGATTAAAAACTGGGGGGACTTCCCTGGTGGTCCAGTGGCTAAGACTCTGTGCTCCCAATGCAGGGGGCTGGTGTTCAATCCCTCATCAGGGAACTAGATCCCACACGCCGCAACTAAGAGTTTGCATTCCACAACTAAGACTGAGAGCAGCAAATAAATAAACAGGTTTATAAAAAGAAAAACAAAACAAAAATGGGCAGACGAACCAAATAGATACTTCTTCCAAAGAAGACAAACAGATGGCCAACCGGCACATGAAAAGATGCTGAACATCATTACTCACCAGGGAAAGGCAAATCGAAACTAGAGATATTACTTCACACCTGTCAGAAAGGTTATTATCAAAAACATGACAAATAATACACTGTTGGTGGAAACGCAAACTGGTGCAGCCACTATGGAAAACAGTATGGAGATTCCTTAAAAAACTGAAAATAAACCTTCTGTAAAATAAGTCAATTCTACTCATGGGTATTTATCCAAAGAAAACAAAAACACTAACTCAAAAGATATATGTACCCCCATGTTCAATGCAGCATTATTTACAACAGCCAAGATATGGAAGCGATCCAAGTGCCTACTGACAGACAGAAGGATAAAGAAGATGCGGTGCATATATACACAATGGAATGTTCCTCAGCCATAAACAGCATCTTTCTGCAGTGACAACATGGATGGATCTGAGTGAAGTAAGTCAGAGAAAAACAAATACCATATGATCTAACCTATATGTGGAATCCAAAAACAGAAACAAAAGAACAAACACAGAACAGAAACAGACTCACCAATACAGAGAATGAACTAGTTTTTGCCAGAGGGGTGCAGGATAAGGCAAAGGGCAAATAGGTGAAGGTGCAAACTTCTAGCTAAGTCATGTACCATGTACAGCATAGGGAATACAGTCAATACTACTGTAATGACTTCGTATGGTGACAGATGGTAAGTAGACGCACAGTGGTAATCACTTTGTAATGTACACAAACAATGAATCATTGAGTTATGTAACTGACACTAATATGACACTGAGTCAACTATGTTTCAAGTAAGTAAATAAATAAAGTGAAATGCTTCCTGAAAATAAATTGGTTTCTAAAAACTTGTCATTTAGGGGGGTGTACAAAATAAGTAATAAAGTTAGCTAGGCTATCACTACAGCACCTTACAATCAAGATGATTATGCCTCCCAAATTAACATCTTCCTGAAAAGAAGTATATAACAAATTGCTCTAAATAGAACTGCATTTCCAGAATGACTTACTTTTTTATTCCAGGGGTGCTCCACCTTCAGTCTGGTTAACTGTCAATCAGCAAAGACCCTGAACATTTGAGCCCTAAAGTTTTCTTTCCACCACAACTCACAATCCCCCACCTTAACCTCTATTTTCCACAACTACCCACCAAATACTAAGTACTTGAATGTTTTAAAAAGTATACGGGGTAGTGGTATAATCTTTTTTCAGGCAAAAAATTACACAGGGCTCTAACAGTTTTGATAAAGTTATATTTCCCTATTTTATAATCATGCTGTTTTACATGCTCCTTAGTAACCGAATTAAGGATTTGGGCTGTGGTATCTTTTTCTTTTCGGTATTCTTCATCAAACCATAGAATAGAGAGACCAGGCTCCCTCTGCCAGCACTCCTGAAAGGGTCAGGAGTTTTAATGCTGCAGCAGCAAATACCTCTACACTGAACAAGCAGGTGGTGGAGGCTGGCTGTGTAGACTGCCCTCTGCTCGCCTGTGCAGAGTCCCTCTCTGAGGGGATTACACAACCGCCACCTGCTGTACTCACAAGCAGGCACACAACTTGCTAGAGAAATATGAGCAGAGGGGACACATGTCACTCCCAAGCCAATGCTTTACAAACATGTGATTAACTGGGTTCTCTCCTTCCTCCAGCACAGCAAGTGGTGAAGTTCCAAACAAAGACTGCTTAATCCACCGAGTCACGGCACCCAAACGACACAGGGAAGGGCCACCACTGGCCCACAGGAGATGCAGAGCAGCAGCAAGAAACAAACCTTTTAGCGGTCTCTGAGGCCTGGGGTCACTGGCTAACACAGCACCACCTATCCTGACTGACCAGTCATCTCCCTCCTCCCTGAATCACACATTTTCATCAATAAATTTTCTTGAGCACGTAATTCCAATATGTTTATAAATTACATATACATTATCACTGTACATTAGGTACTAAAACATGTCCGTCCACCCCCCTAAAATGTAAAAGGAATAATATTAAAAATGTATAAGTTGTATTACTTACAACCTTCCCATACTCTAAAATGATCATCTTGGGCACACCACTTTGAAACCACTAGGCCATTATCCTGGCTGCTAAAGCAAAGAGATAAACAAATGCTTTCCAGAGATTTATTCTATAAACTTTCAATCATCAATATTCATTCATGTGAATAAACAGTTTGGCCAGTTTTCTCCTTGAATCCACACATTTCTCTCAAGCCCTGGTCCTTAAACATGGCTATACCTCAGATTCGCAGTGGAGCTTTTCAAAATTACAGATCCTTCATACAGATTGAAGCACAGAGGTGTGTATTTCTTTAAAAGGTGCTTTAATGACTCTGTAACATACCACTAGTCTAAAACAGTAAATACCAGGGAAGGAATCTTTTCTAAAATAAATGTATCATGTTCTAGAAATACTGCCATCAATTCTAGCATTTGATTATTTTGCGTGTAGAATTCACTCATTCTGAAACACTGAGGACCTACTATGTACCAAGCACAATTTCCAGCAGATGGAATCCAGCTATTAAGCCAAAAAAAAAAAAAAAATGCTGCTTTCAAGCAGCTTATATTTTAATGGGGTGACTCAGACAATAATAAACTATCAGGTTGTGATCAATGGTGAAAATAAAGCAAAGGGATGTGCTCCAGATGGGACAGATTTATACTTCAGCTGTGCAGTCAATTGAAGCATCTCTGGAGAAGTGACAATTAATTGGAAACTTGAATGACAAGAGCATCCGAAGCAGAGGTAACAGCTCGTGCTGAAATAATGGAGAGAAAGAAGCCTAGTGAGCGAGAGGAACGGGAGACCATGAAGTGAGGGCCGGGGTGGGGCAGACAGGGCCCAAGACCAGGACAGGCCTTTGTGTTAACAACGGCGCACTGCGCTGAAATGTGAGACAGAGGAAAGCTCAGATCTGATTTACCCCGAGATTTTAAGCTTGCTCTGGTGCTGAATGGAGAAGGGTTGTGTTGTAAGGAACTGTACCGAGGGAGAAAGAGCTCTACCAGCAGTCGGCAACAGGGAAAAGATACAGGCCTCAAAGAGGGAAGCACATCAGGAAAAACACAAGTGGGCAGACCTGACGTGTGTCTGGGAGGCAGCAGGGCTGACAGGCCGCAGACAGAGTGGTGGAGAGACAGACTCCCGGGTGTGGGCTTCAGCCACGAGACAGATGCGGACACCAATTGACTCATCTTTTTCTTGATCCGCATTCTCCACTACCATTTATATTTTGTCTCTATACATACTTACCACACGTGCCTTGTTGCAAGTCACCTCAAATCCTTTGAGGGAAGGGGTATGGCATCAGTCAGTTCAGTTGTTCAATTGTGTCCGACGCTTTGCGACCCCATGAATCACAGCATGCCAGGCCTCCCTGTCCATCACCAACTCCCGGAGTTTACCCAAACTCATGTCCATCGAGTCAGTGACGCCATCCAGCCATCTCATCTTCTGCCGTCCCCTTCTCCTCCCGTCCCCAATCAGAGTCTTTTCCAGTGAGTCAACTCTTCACATGAGGTGGCCAAAGTACTGGAGTTTCAGCTTTAGCATCAGTCCTTCCAATGAACACCCAGGACTGATTTCCTTTAGGATGGACTGGTTGGATCTCCTTGCAGTCCAAGGAACTCTCAAGAGTCTTCTCCAACACCACAGTTCAAAAGCATCAATTCTTTGGCACTCAGTTTTCCTCACAGTCCAACTCTCACACCCATACATGACTACTGGAAAAACCATACCCTTGACTAGACAGACCTTTGTTGGCAAAGTAATGTCTCTGCTTCTAAATATGCTATCTAGGTTGGTCATAACTTTCCTTCCAAAGAGTAAGCATCTTTTAATTTCATGGCTGCAATCACCAATAAATACAAATCAATGATTTCAAGTACCTGTTTTTCTTAAAATGGAACATATCTATATAGCAGGTAAAAAGTAATAATCTAACAATATTAAAACTTCTAGTTTTATTAATATTAAATATTATTATTAGTATTATTTACTACAAAATTAATTTAAAATATTGATAGTAAAAACCTAATTGAAACAATAGGAAGACTGTTTAAAGTATCCTGTATATAACAAAACAATTAGGAATCATTTATAACGAAGTTAACAATTTGTGGGAAAAGCAATTATCATGATGTTAATAGTTATCATTGTTTTTAACAAACATTGGTCCTACTTGGAGAGTAAACATTGTGATCTGTGGAGGGCATGCATTTCCCAAACGCCTTGTGACCTAATCATTACCCCTACTGTGGCGACTGAGGATGGTGGCAAACGCCTTGACTCTCCCACTGAGAGCTGAGATCTATCGGCCTCCCCGTGACTGGGCTGGCCTGGGGCTGCCTGCTCACCAGAGCACAGAACAGGGTGCCATGCCCCTCCAGGCTGCATCTCTCAGGGACTGGTAGCTTCCATCTCCTGGAGTCCTGGGCCACCAGGAAAGAAGTCCACCCCCTCACCTGCAGGACGCCATGAAGAGGATTCCAGCACTGCCCAGCCTTCTAGAAGTCCTCACCCAGCACAAGGCATGTGTGAAGCTGTCCTGGACAACCTAGACCAGACTGGCTCATGGAGCCCATATGACACCATGTGAAGCAGAAAAAATCTGCTGTTGAGCCCAGTCTGAACCCCTGACCCTCAAAATTGTGAGTTATAATAAAATGGAATTGTTTTAAAACAGTAGGGTTAGGCTGTAGTTTTAAGTTTTAATGTTAGTTTTCCGAGTTGTTGTTTTAAGCTTGTTGACAAATGTTACATAGTAATAAATAACCGGGCTTCCCTGGTGGCTCAGATGGTAAAGAATCTGCCAGCAATGCTGGAAACCCATCTCTGGGTTGGGAAGATCCCTTGGAGAAGGAAATGGCTACCAACTCCTGTATTCTTGCCTGGAAAAGCCCATGGACAGAGGGGTATGGTTGCTACAGTCCATGGGGTCGCAAAGAGTAGGACATGACTGAGCTACTAAACAGAATACTTATCTACCTAAAATAAAAGTTCATTTAAACATTTTTTTTTTTTACTTACAATCCAATTCTTATAAAATACTTCCTTCATTTAAACATCCAGAAGAGAATCAAATAAAGAGAAGTATGAAAAAAATTAAACTGTTAATAACTGGTAAATCTCTAGGGGAAATCTCCACTTACAAATTATCTGTCATTCATTTATAGTTGCCCAAAACATATAAAGTTAGAAAAATGAATAATAATTTAATATCCTGACATTCTAATTAGTATGTTGATGTCTCAGTAACTTTGCCAACATGATCCATGTAAAAATCAATCATCTGGTTAATTACTGCCCTCTTCTTTAATAGCATAGGCACATTTGGAATACACTAAAATTTATACCAAAAAGGAAAGATTAATCACTTATATTCAAGCACATTTCCTCTCTCCTAGAAAACAAGCCTCTTAAAAAAAAAAAAGCTGGGTAATTTACACAAGACTTCTTTAAGTATCCTAAATAAAAGAGCAGTCAGTCCTGAGTTGGGCATAACAAGCTTAGACACACACGCAAGCAGCTCAGTCTGAGAAGAAGTATCAGGAAAGTATTCCACCCACCCCACCCTACCCAGCAACGCTCCTGCAGCACCTTCCAGGAGGGGACAGTGCCAACAGGTGACACGAAGAAAACTATGGTGCTACCTGTAAGCAGTGTGACTCAGCCACAGCAAAAGCTTATGAAAGACAAGTTGACTCCACCAACAGCAACACGGGACAGCAGACGTGACTCACAGAGGAGAAGGTGCGGGGCCCTCCCACCACTGCAGCAGAAGGGCAGGCGCTCCTTGAGGACCAGCATGTCCCAAGCCTGGGGGGCAGGGGTGGGACGCACACCCGAGGATGGCCGGGTGAGGGGCGGGACAGCCTCCCAGTGGCCCGCCCAAGGCCCAGGGCTCGGCCTCGCTCACAGGAGCGAGAAGAGTGCAGACGGAAGGAAGCACATGCCACGGTAGAAGACAGGTGACAGGGAGTCCACTCCAGGCAACTCCAGGCACCTGCCTTCAGAGACCAGCATAGCAACGCTCACTCCAACAGCCGCGGATACACCCGAAGGGCACCAATGGCACCACTGGGCAGCGGCTTTGGCAGAGGTTTATGGATCATCACTAACAGGGTAGCCAGGCAGCTCTCACCATCAAACACTGAGGTTTATTATGAACAGCTTGATGCCACTGAAAGGCCAGAAACCCAGGAAGCCACATGGAACACAGAAGACGGAAGAAAGTCACTCCCAGTTAATCAACCTCCATGAATTAATCTCACTTGCTCCCTCTTCTCTCACTCACACACTCCACCCCAGATCTGAACTGAAGAGCAGGACTCAACAGTGGCCACTTCATGGGCTGAGTCACTCCTAGGCTGGTACAGTCTAGGAAAATGCCAGTAAATATAGCAAAATATAAAGTAAAGTAACAATGAGTAAACAACACATTATGTACTAAACAATGCTGAGTACACAGAAAGCAATGCTAAGAAAATTTATTTAAAAATTCATCTCTAATCCTGAGACCAAATGTAAAAATATATCACAAAAGACAATGGAAAAAAAAAAAAAAAAGACAATGGGTTAAATATAAAAGTACTGAACCTTAAAGAAATAAGTGGCAAAGAAAAATCAGATTATATTATTCCACATCAATTCAGTTCAGCTCAGTCACTTAGTCGTGTCCGACTCTTTGCAACCCCATGGACTACAGCACACCAGGCCTCCCTGTCCATCACCAACTCCCAAAGTTTACTCAAACTCATGTCCATTGAGTCAGTGATGCCATCCAACCATCTCATCCTCTGTCGTCCCCTTCTCCTCCTGCCTTCAATCCTTCCCAGCTCTGGGGTCTTTTCCAATAAGTCAGTTCTTCCCATCAGGTGGCCAAAGTATCGGAGTTTCAGTTTCAGCATCAGTCCTTCCAATGAACATTCAGGACTGATTTCCTACACGATAGACTGGTTGGATCTCCTCGCAATCCAAGGGACTCTCAAGAGTCTTCTCCAACACCACAGTTCAAAAGCATCAGTTCTTCAGCGCTCAGCTTTCTTTATAATCCAACTCTCACATCCATACAAGACGACTGGAAAAACCATAGCCTTGACTAGATATGGACCTTTGCTGGCAAAGAAACGTCTCTGCTTTTTAATATGCTGTCTGGGTTGATCATAGCTTTCCTTCCAAGGAGCTAGCATCTTTTAATTTCATGGCTGCAGTCACCATCTGCAGTGATTTTGGAGCCCGAGAAAATAAAGTCTGTCACTGTTTCCACTGTTTCCCCATCTATTTGCCATCCCCCAACCAACAGGCTAAAAAAGCCTGAGTCAGAAACCTAGAGCCAGAACTGAAACAGCTTTGACCAAAGTTCTCAATGAATCTCTTGCACGATTATCTTCACATATGTCCCTTGTCCTTGCCCTTAGTACCCAAACTCAGGCCCTCCAGAGACCCCACCGTTCTCCCAGTCCCTCTCATCTCTTTCACCCGGCCCTCTACAAGCCCCCCACTTATGGCATACCCACTCTGAGCTCAAGCCAAAACATCTCCCACTGTGCCATCCTAACTAGCTGCCTACTCCCTTCCCAGGGCTCCTGCTCCACCTAAGTCAACACAGACTTACCCTCCTCCCCTGACTCCAGCCAGCACCTCCACACATCACTCAAGGCCCCAAAAGCATCAGCCCTCCCCATGGAGACCCCCGTCCCAGTTCTCACAGGACTTAGGGTTTTTCAGGATGTGGGATTTTCAGGGCTAAAATCAGGAGAGACAAAATCCAAATCCAAACTTTCCTGACCCAGTATCAGCTCCCTTCTTGCCACTGTCCAAAGTGCCTCTCATATCCACATGAAGACCAGGACATTCCAGGTTCATAGTCCCAGCCCACTGCCCATCCACCCTCCACTTCAGCAGCCCAGAGCCCACACACTCTCCCCAGCCAGACACTTCACCCACCACTCACGGCCCATCACCCCCACTCCACACAGTCCATGGGCCCATCAAAGCTAGTTTATCCCAGGTCTTGAAACCCATCCTGGTTTCCGTTTTCATCCCCCAGGTACTCTGTTCTCCGATGATACCAGCCTATATGTTTCCGTGGCACCGTGACTTTCATCACTTTGATTTTGCACGTATTTTCTAGATCTGAAATGTCCTTCCATACCCTGCTTTTCTACAGTAAAATGGCTATGCAGGTAACATTATCTACACAGAGTTTCCCCCAATTTCATCAACAAGTTACTCTCTTTTCTGTGCTTGAACATGCAGTGTTACAGCATTTACACACTGTACCACAAGCATGTGTGTATCTTCCTCACCATAACACGAACCCAAGCAAAGATACAGGGGCTCTGCCTGTGGCTCAGCAGTAAAGAATTCATCTGCAATGCAGAAGACGCGGGAGATGCGTGTTCAATCCCTGGGTGGGGAAGATCCCCTGGAGGAGGGCATGGCAATGCACTCCAGTATTCTTGCTGGGAAAATCCCATGGACAGAGGCGCCTGCTGGGCTACGGTCCATGGGGTCACAAAGAGTTGGACACGACTGAAGCAACTGAGGACACATACACAAGCAGAGATAAATGTGTTATATTCATTTTTATATTCCCAGCTTCTGTCATAATAACCTGGTAAACGTTTACCTACTAGAATATACAAACTACAAGAGGTGACAATGTTCAAACTGAAGAAATACAGAAAAAGAGAATAAATATTCTGTATAGTAAAACTTCAAATGACTAAAAATTTTTGAGAGCATATAATAAAATAATTCATCACATGATAAAAACAGATAACTCACACAAGAGGTCATAAGAATTCATAAAAAAGATGTTCAATTTTCATAGTAATCAAAGACTACTCAAGAGGTTACTACAGTAGACGAACGAGCAACAGTAAGGTAATCTAAGAACTAGGACACTGTGATAGAAATGGAAGAAAAAGATAAGCAGTAAGAAAGATGGAAAGGAAACCCCCAGAAATGAAAGCCAAAGGGGCATGCCAGGTGAAGCATGAGCAGTGCCTTATTAAGTCCTGGTTTTCCTGACACAGTTGCTCCATATGAGTACGTGGACAGTTCAGCAAATTAAAGCAACAGCACCCTTAAGAGCGGTCCTCTCTGCACCCAGCCTGCACAGAGGCTGCTCAGCCCCCGGTGGGGGAGGCAGTGCTTACATTCCCAACAGCCAGGGAGCTAACAGAGGCTCCTGGCTCCAGCCCTGGGCCCTTAGTTAGTTTCTGATTTCTTAAGTTACTCAGATCTACTTCCCACTGAAAACAATGAAAAATACTGGGTAAACCATTAAAAAAAATTAAAGAAAGTGAAAGTGAAGTCACTCAGTCATGTCCGACTCCTAGCGACCCCATGGACTGTAGCCTACCAGACTCCTCTGTCCATGGGATTTTCCAGGCAAGAGTACTGGAGTGGGTTGCCATTTCCTTCTCCAGGGGATCTTCCCAACCATGAATCGAACCCAGGTCTCCCGCATTGCAGGCAGACGCTTTACCATCTGAGCCAGAAGAGCACTAAGAAATTGACAGAACAAGGGAAACTGCCAAACCAAATGTGAGGACACCTGAAACCCAGGAGCACCAGTGCTACTTTTGCCCCGAGGGCATTAGCCATCTGCTTCTGCTCAGAACCACAGCCTCCAGGAGCAAGGCTGCAAAAGTCAAGATTAACACCACAGGACCATGGCCTCCTGAAGGAGACCTTGACCCTCCCAAAGGAAGACACTCCAGGGGAAGAATGAACTAGCATGACTAACTGATCCTCCCCCAATGACTCGAGAATAAAGAGCAGGCTCTCAAGGCATCAGACAAAGAGAAGAAAAAGGCAAGAACACAGTCTTGAGAAGCTGTGGCCACTCTAGGCAACATGCCATGCACACAGCCAGAGCGCACACAGGCCCAGGAGGAACAGTGCTAAGATGACTTAACCAGAGTCGCCGACTGGTGACACCCCAGGACTGTCAGAGGCCACACACTGCCTCTAAGAGAGCACACTCACCCTCAGACACCCAGAACCGTGTACAGGCAACAACCAGGCACAGAAAACCAGGTTCATGGAAAGCAAGGCAGCACAAGTTAGAGATAAGCACAACCTGTAACATTTAGAAAAGAGAACAACAAAATTTTCAAATATCAGCAAGGAACAAGAATCTATAAAAACTAACAACATTTCTTTGGAAGAACTTCAAGAAACTATAATAGCCAAAATTTAAAACACAACGGAGGGACTCCCCTGATGGTCCAGCGGTTGGGAATTCGTCTGCCAAGGCAAGGGACAAGGATTCGATCCTCAGTCATGGAGCTAAGACCCTACATGCTGAGGGGCAACTAAGCCTGCAGGCTGAAACCACTGAGCCCACACACCGCAGAGGAAGTCACTGCCGCAGTAACAGACCCACATGATGCAACTAAAACCTGATGCAGTCAAATAAATAAACATTAAAAAAACAAACACATGACAGCAAAACAGACAAAGCAGGACAGAGAGATAACAAACTGGGAGGTTTTTCAGGAGAAATCTGTAATTCAGCAGAGATAATGATTTAAAAAAGGAAAAGGCAGATATGAGAATGAGATGTGAAGGACTGGCTAAGAAGGTCTCCAATACATTAACCAGAATCCCAGACAGAAAGGAGAAAGAATGAATGGAGGGAAATTTTAAATTAGTATAGCCGAGAATGTCCAGAATTAGTATTAGACCCCAATCTACAGATCTAAGAAACCTAGAAAAACTCTAACAGGACAAACTAAAGAATTTTACTCCTAGTCAAACTGAGAAAGTTTAAATTAAACAGAAATGAATCAAACAGTATTTTAAAAGCTTACAATAAGCAGGCTGGTGATCTGACCCTCAAAGGAGCAACAGTTAGTCCACCAGCTGACTTCTCAGCAGCCAAAGAAGCCAGAAGACAGCTGAGTCATATATTTTCAACAATGCTAAAAGTATCTGCCAACAAAGAATTCTTCATCCAGCAAAAATATCCTTCAATGCAATCTTTCTTGTTTTTGTTTGGATGAGAGGCATATTATTCAAACAAAAGAATAATAATAAAGCCTAAAAAATTGTACTTCACCTCAAACTAGTACAACATGAGAACAGCTTAACATTTATGTGAAGATTAATATTGAATGCTTTCCTGTACATATCTTATATATACAAGCACACATTTTCTATTATTATTAACTGGTTACTTATATAATTGTGTCATGGTTCTTCAACACATCAGAAGACCCAAGGGTCAGGAACCATTTACAGGCTTCAGTGGGTGACCCTCCTACATACTTAAAATCACTATGCCTAGTTTGAGAAATATTTACTGGCTACTGACTTAGTCAAAAGTTCAGGACTGAATGCCTACCATCACAATTTATTTTCACCCAAATATATGTGGAATTTTATTTCAATAGTTTGACATAAAATATTAGATTAACAATTGCTCTGATTTTACATTATTATACTTTATAATCAATAAATATTTTAAAGCAAAATTTTAATAAATGCCAAGAAGACTTCACAACTAAAGCAATCTGAAGTGTGTTCCCCCTCTCCAGTTTTCAAGTATATGAAATCTGTAACTGTGTCTTTAATTCCAAACTATTTATTTCAAGCACCCAGTAAACTGGCAGAATGCCTATACCTTCACATGGCTTTCTATTACTGAGCTTCAAATTTGCCACTTTATGACATCTCCTTATGTTATCTTCTGCAATAACCTTTTGGTGCTCAATTAAAGGCCTCTAAACTCAATCTTTGTTGAGGCTCCAACTGGCAAATGTCTCCCAAAAAAAGCAAAGGAAAGTAATTTTCCTTCCCACTTTTACAATGTAGCCCAGTAGAAAATTGTTCAGCTTTACTTAGTTCTATGTTTCTTTAACTCTGCAACATTTTGGACATCTTCAACTTCACTGGAAGAGAGGCAGCCAAACTCATACACAAAAGATAGGATAAGATGGAAGCTTTCCAATGTAACCAGCTAAGAGCCAGATATTATAAGGCTTTATTTTTGTCTGGGGAGGAAATGATGAAGCTTCCTTATAGTCCGTACAGACAGCAATAAAGTCATGTACATTCAAGCAAATGGAGAATGAAAAAAAGAGGAGGAGAAAATAAGGTCAGAAAAAGAAACTGAGTTGTTATAAGCTGCTGCTGCTAAGTCGCTTCAGTCGTGTCTGACTCTGTGCAACCCCAGAGACGGCAGCCCACAAGGCTCTGCCATCCCTGTGATTCTCCAGGCAAGAACACTGGAGTGGGTTGCCATTTCCTTCTCCAATGGATGAAAGTGAAAAGTGAAAGTGAAGTCACTCAGTCATGTCCGACTCTTTGTGACCCCATGGACTGCAGCCTATCAGGCTCCTCCATCCATGGGATTTTCCAGGTAAGAGTACTGGAGTGGGGTGCCATTGCCTTCTCCGTGTTATAAGCTATAGGATATCAAATCTTAGAAATTCAGTAAAAACTAGGTTGTGCATGCTCAGTCGTGTCCAACTCTTTGTGACCCCATGCACACCAGGCTCCTCTGTCTATGGGTTTTCTCAAGTAAGAATACTGGAGTATGCTGCCATTTCCTTCTCTAAGGAATCTTCCCAACCCAGGGATCGAACCCATATCTCCTGAGTCTCCTGCATTGCAGGCAGATTCCTTACCTCTTGAGCCACTAGGGCTTCCCTTTGCTAAGTTAGGTATTATTACATTTATATGTTTATCATGTATTCTAAATTCAAGCAGACAGTAGAATGTGCTGTGCTGCGCTTAGCAGCTCAGTCATGTTCCACTCTTTGCGACCCCATGGTCTGTAGCCTGCCTGGCTCCTCTGTCCATGGGGATTCTCCAGGCAAGAATACTGGAGTGGGTTGCCATGCCCTCCTCCAGGGGATCTTCCCAACCCAGGGGTCAAACCCAGGTCTCCCAGATTGCAGGAGGATTCTTTTACCATCTGAGCCATCAGAGAAGACCAAGAATACTGGAATGGGTAGCCCGTCCCTTCTCCAGAGCATCTTCCAACCCAGGAATCAAACTGGGGTCTCTTGCATTGCAGGTGGATTCTTTAGCAGCTGAGCTACCAGGGAAGCCCTAGACTAGAACAGTAGGTACTTTTAGTGCCTGGGTGAAGGAAAAGGAGGTGTTTACTCCAAGAGATGCTCAGATACATACGTTTGTAACTGAAAATTTTAGAAATCAGCTTTATGGCTTTGAAAAAAGGGTTCTAATTGGTGACCCAATTCAACAACTTTCGTTCCTCAGAAAATTACCAGACATTTGAGGCTGTAGCGGGCATGGAAAACCCTCATCAGAGCTTCTCTGCCATCTCCTTTCTGCCTTCTTGTTTTTTAAGATTCAGATGAAATACCATTAGCTCAGTGATGCCCTCCTAGATTAATCCAGCCACAACAACACCCTCTTTACTTTTTCATAACTTTTACTGACAGCATCACTTCACCTTGTTCTATCTCCTTAGAAGTCCCTTCTTCCTCTTCCCACTATTAACATGTTAATGCAAATCTTCCATCACACACTGCTGGATATATATAAAGCCCTTATTAAATACTGGTTACAAACTAATATAATGGATGTGTAGGTAGGATGGACTCAGCAGTGAATTCTGACAGGTAAGGGACTTATCTTACAAACAAGTTTGCCTTGCAAGCACGTTTCTTATAAACTGTGTGTGAATCTAAGGACCCTGGTAGGAAAGGAGGTGTGCAGTCAAGTCCTCTCAGGCCACCAGCTGACACTGACAGAGACGCAAACACGTGCTCCCCAGCATCTCCACGCACACACCTGCAGACAGACGCTGCTCACCACGATCGTACTTCCGTCCTCCCCGGGTATCTCTCTTCCCAACTCACAGTTCATCCCTCATTACAGCCCTACAAGCACTCCATCTGGACTCAAGTACATGAAACACGGATTCAAACACAGGAAAAGCCGTGACACAACTAAAAGATCATGTGTATCTTCAGGAATGTCCAGTCTCCAGTTCTCCAGGCTGCGACGCTGCAGCACACAGGAGGCACCCTGCCCACACTACCTGGGGAGCTCTTCTGCGCTCAGTTCACAGCCCCTCTTCTGCTCTTCCACGTCAGAAATATGAGGAAGAGCTCTCGTCAGCCCTAAGGAGCCTGTGATACTAACACGATCCTCCCTGTTACAGACATTATTCTTGCAATACTGTAAGTATATATCTCATCCACACAGTCTCCCTCCAAAGCCTGAACTCCCTCAACTAAAGGGAGCCATTTTCATTCTATATGTCTTCAAAATTGCAAGAGACAGAACACACTGAATTCATACCTTATATTGTTCTCTGTAATAAACCTGACACTGATCTTTTATTCAAAACATCGGTCACTTGGCTCCTTAACTGCACTTTCCTTGCTACTGTTAGTTTAAAATTACCCCCCAAAAAGACAAAATCATTAACTATTAACTCAACTTTATAGAAATAAAGAAGACAGTCTTTGAAACTTACAAGAGAATTTTATGCTATATTTCATTTACTTTGTTTCTCACATTGAGTAAGATTATTACAACCCCAAAGTGGTACAGCTTAAGGGATCCAGAGAACTAAGCAGCAAATTCAAACAGTTGTTTGTGTTTGTATTCATCTACAATTCTCTGGTTCCTTAAGCAAAGTGTTATAATGGCAGCAAATGTGTCTGTCAACATACAGAAAGAGGTTTTATTAGATCTCAACTGTCCTACTTCCCTGGAATTATGGAACAGTTTTTAAACATATTCTCAGTTTTTCAGTACGAAAAAATTTCAATACATTTTCCACACAAATTAAAGTCTCTTATATACTGTAATCCAAATTACATAATATGAAGAGCCAGACAAGGCATTAAAGGCCCAAAGAAAACAGGAAAGTAGCAGTTGTTGTTGCTGTTCACTTGCCCACTTATTTCCAACTCTTTATGATCTCATGGCTGCAGCTGCAGTCTGCCAGGCTTCCCTGTCCTTCACCATCTCCCAGAATTTGCTCAAATTAATGTCCATTGAGTCGGTGATGCCATCCAACCATCTCATCCTCTGTCATCCCCTTCTCCACCTATCTCCAATCTTTCCCAGCATCAAGGTCTTTTCTAATGAGTCAGGTCTTCACATAAGGTGGCCAAGTATTGGAGCTTCAGCTTCAGCAGCTGTCCTTCCAGTGAATATTCAGGATCGATTTCCTTCAGGAATGACTGATTTGATCTCCTTGCAATCCAAGGAATTCTCAAGGAAACAGGAAAGTAAAAATCTACAACCATTTCAAAACAGGTATACAAAAATCAAGGAGCTGTTATAGTATGCTGTCTACGGTAACTTAGGGTTGCTTTCAATCATATATGAATGCCCCTTTCTATTTAACAAAGTGCTTTTAAATAGCCCACAGCACCTGAACAGTTTAGTTCAGTTGCTCAGTCTGACTCTGCAACCCCACGGACTGCAACATGCCAGGCTTCCCTGTATATCACCAACTCCAGGAGCTTACTCAAATTCATGTCCATTGGGTCCGTGATGTCATCCAACCATCTCACCCTCTATCATCCCCTTATCCTTCTGTCTTCATCTTCTCCAGCATCAGGATCTTTTCCAGTGAGTCAGCTCTTCATATCAGGTGGCCAAAGTACTGGAGCTTCAGCTTCAGCATCAGTCCTTTCAATGAATATTCAGGGTTGATCTCCTTTAGGATGGATTGATTTGAACTCCTTGCAGTCCAAGGAACTCTCAAGAGTCTTCAACAACACAGTTCAAAAGCATCAATTCTTCAGCACTTAGGATTCTTAATGATCCAACTCTCACATCCGTACATGACTACTGGAAAAGACATAGCTGTGACTAGATGGATGTTTGTCACCAAAGTAATGTCTCTGCTTTTAAATACTCTGTCTTGGTTTGTCATGGTTTTTCTTTCAAGGAGCAAGTGTCTTTTAATTTCATGGCTGCAGTCACCATCTGCAGTGATTTAGGAGCCCAAGAAAATAAAGTCTGTCATTGTTTCCATTCTTTCCCCATCTATTTGCTATGAAGTGATGGAACCAGATGCCATGATTTTAGTTTTTTGAATGCTGAGTTTTAAGCCAACTTTTTTCATTCTCCTCTTTCATCAAGAGGCTCTTTAGTTCTTCACTTTCTGCCATAAGAGTGGTGTCATTGCATATCTGAAGTTTTTTATATTTCTCCCAGCAATCTTGATTCCAGTTTATGCTTCATCGAGTCAGGCATTTCACATTACTCTACATGTAAGTTAAATAAGTGGGACAATATACAGCCTTGATATACTCCTTTCCAGATCTGGAACCAGTCCATTGTTTCAAGTCCTGCATAGAGATTTCTCAGGAAGCAGGTAAGGGTACTGGTATTTCCATCTCTTGAAGAATTTTCCACAGTTTGTTGTGATCCACACAGTCAAAGGCTTTAATATAGTCAATGAAGCAGAAGTACATGCTTTTCTGTAATTATCTTGCTTTTTCTATGATCTAACTGATATTGGCAATTTGATCTCTGGTTCCTCTGCATTTTATAAATCCAGCTTGAACACCTGGAAGTTCTCGAATCACATACTGTTGATGCCTTACTTCAGCAGAGAATTTTGAGCATTACCTTGCTAGCGTAGAAATGAGTGCAACTATTGTGGTAGTTTGCACATTCTTTGGCACTGCCTTGCTTTGGGATTGGAATGAAAACTGACCTTCTCAAGTCCTATGGCCACTGCTGAGTTTTCCAAATTTGCTGACATATTAAATGTAGCACTTTCACAGCCATCATCTTTTAGGAATTGATATAGCTCAATGGGGATTCCATCCCTTCCACTAGCTTTGTTTGCAGTGATGCTTCCTAAAGCCCACTTGACTTTGCACTCTAGGATGTCTGGCTCTAGGTGAATGACCACATCATCATGGATATCTGGGCCATGAAGATCTTTTTTGTATAGTTCTTCTGTGTATTCTTGCCACCTCTTTTTAATATCTTCTGCTTCTGTTAGGTCCATACCGTTTCTGTCCTTTATTGTACCCATCTTTGCATGACGTGTTCCCTTGAGATCTCTGATTTTCTTGAAGAGATCTCTAGTCTTTCCCATTCTATTGTTTTCCTCTATATCTTTGCACTGATCAGTGCAGAAGGCTTTTTTTACCTCTCCTTGCTATTCTTTGGAACTCTGCATTCAAATGGGTAATCTTTCCTTTTCTCCTTTCCTTTTCATTTTCTTCTCAGCTCTTTGTAAGGCCTCCTCAGACAACCATTTTGCCTTTTTGCATTTCTTTTTCTTGGGGATGGTTTTGATCACCACCTCCTATAAAATGTTATGAACCTCCATCCAGAGTTCCTTTGGCACTCTGTCCTTCAGATCTAATCCCTTGAATCATTTGTCACTTCCACTGTATCATCAAAAGGGATTTGATTTAGGTCATACCTGAATGGTCTAGTGATTTTCCCTACTTTCTTCAATTTAAGTCTGAATTTGGCAATAAAGAATTCATGATCTGAGCCACAGTCGACTCCCAGTCTTGTTTTTGCTGACTGTATACAAGCTTCTCCATCTTTGGTTGTAAAGAATAAAATCAATATGATTTTGGTATTGACCATCTGATGATGTTCATGTGTAGAGTCGTCTCTTATATAGCTGGAAGAGTGTTTGCTATGACCATTACACTCGCTTGGCAAAACTGTTAGCCTTTACCCTACTTCATTTTGTACTCCAAGGCCAAACTGAACAGTACCCCGAATATATTTCCTTGTTTACTACCTCTTGCTGTTGTTAAGCTAAGTTGTATCCAACCTTCACAATCTCCGAAAGTTTGCTCAAATTCACGTTCAACAAGTCAGTGATGCTATCTAACCATCTCATCCTCTGCTACCCAATTCTCCTTTGACTTGAATGTTTCTCAAAATCAGGGTCATTTCCAATGAATCAGCTCTTCACATCGGGTGGCAAAGTATTATAGCTTCAGCATGAGGCCTTCCAATTCAAGCTCATTTCCTTTAGCCTCGATTGGTTTGATCTCCTTGCTATCCAAGGTACACTCAAAAGTCTTTCCCAACACCACAATTTCAAAGCATCAGTTCTTTGGCACTCAGCCTTCTTTATAGTTCAACTCTCACATCTGTACATGACCACTGGAAAAACCACAGATTTGACTATACGGACCTTTGTCAGCAAAGTGATGTGTCTGTTAATACGCTGTCTAGACTTTCAAGAGCAAGTATCTTTTAATTTCATGTCTGCAGTCACCGTCTGCAGTTATTTTGGAGCCCAAGAAAATAAAATCTGTCACTGATTCCACTTTTTCTACTTCTATATGTCATAAAATGATGGGACCTGATGCCCTGATATTGTTCTTCAAATGCTGAATTTTAAGCAAGCTTTCTCACTCTCCTCTTTCACCCTCATCAAGAGGCTCTTTAGTGCTTTTTCAGTTTCTGCCATTAGAGTGGTGTCATCTGCATATCTGAGGTTGCTGATATTTTTCCCAGCAATCTTGACTCTGGCTTGTGCTCCATCTAGTCCCACCTTTCCTATGATGTACTCGGTATGTAAGTTAAATAAGCAGGGTGACAATATACAGCCTTCTCATACTTCTTTCCCTATTTGGAACCCATCAGTTGTTTCATGTCTGGTTAACTGTTGCCTCTTGACCCACATACAAGTTTCTCAGGAGTCAGATAAGACGGGCTGGTACTCCCATCTCTTTAAGAACGTTCAAGAGTGCTGTGATCCCCCACAGTCAAAGGCTTTAGTGTAGTCTATGAAGCACAAGTAGATTTTTTTTCTGAAATGTCCTTGCTTCCTCCATGATATAAAAAACGTCAGCAATTTGATCTCTGGTTCCTGTGTCTTTTCTAAATCCAGCTTGCACATCTGCAAATTCTCAGGTCACGTACTCCTGAAGCCTGGATTGAAGGATTTTGAGCATAACCTTGGTAGCATGTAAAATGAGCACAACTGTAGTTTTGAACATTCTTTGGCATTGCCTTTATTTGAGATGGGAATGATAATTGACCTTTTGCAGTCCTGTGGCCACTGCTCAGTTTTCCAAATTTGCTGATTTATTGAGTACATCCCTTTAACAGCATCATCTTTTAGGATCTGAAATAGCTTAGCTGGAATTCCGTCACCTCCACTAACTTTCTTCATAGTAATGCTTCCTAAGGCCCCCTTGACTTCGCACTTCAGGATGCCCAGTTCTGTGTGAGTCACAACACTATCACGGTTATGCAATCATTAAGATCTTTTTTGTACACTTCTGTGTATTCTTGCCACCTCTTTTAATTTCTACTGCCTCTGTTAGTTCCTTGCCATTTCTGTCCTTTATTGAACCCATCCTTGCACAAAATGTTCCCTTGATAGCTCCAATTTTCTTGTAGAGATCTCTAGTCCTACCCATTCTATTGTTTTCCCCTATTTATTTACACTGTTCATTTAAGAAGGCCTTCTTATCTCTCCTTGCTATTCTCTGGAACTCTGTATTCAGTTGGGTATGTTTCCCTTTCTCCCTTGCATTTCACTTCTCTGCTTTCCTCAGCTATTTGTAAAGCCTCCCAAGACAACCACTTTGCCTACTTGTACTTTTTCCTTTGGGGTGGATTTGGTCACTGCCTCCTGTACAATGTTACAAACCATCATCTACAGTTCTTCAGGCACTCTGTCTACCAGATCTAATCCTTTGAATCTATTCATCACCTCCACAGTATAATGATAAGGGATTTGATTTAGATCATACCTGAACAGCCTAGAGCTTTCTACTTTCTTCAACTTAAGCCTGAATTTTGGAATAAAGAGCTCATGATTTGAGCCATAGTCAGCTCCAGGTCTTGTTTTTGCTGACTGTATACAGCTACTCTATCTTTCACTGCAAAGAACATAATCATCCTAATTTCAGTATTGCCTATCTGGTGATGTCCATGTGTTGTTTCTTGGGTTGTTGGAAAGGGGTGTTTGCTATGACTTGGTGTTCTCTTGACAAAACTCTGTTAGCTTTTTCCCGGCTTCATTGTGTACTGCAAGGTCAAACCAGCTTGTGGGAGAGATCTATCCTGAAACCAGCATGGCAGCTGCTAGTTTATGCTGGTTTCAGGACAGAGCTCTCCCACAAACTGGTCTCAGCAAGTCTAGCTGGATGTCTTACACGGCATCTCAGATTGCAAGAGGCAGCAGCTGCCAGTTTGAGGGCCTTCCCCAGACACTGGCAGGGCACCACCATCTCCATATTCTATGGTCAAAGTCCCAGTAGTAACAAACTCTTCATCCTATTTGATAATAGCTTGTTTTTAATCTTCTGGGAACTAGAATATAACTGAATTTTAAAGTAAGTGCTCCTTTTACCCTCTGAATTAAAATGTAAACAGTGCTCATGATCGGAATCATCTAATTATCCAACGCATACCTGCATGTATCCCTAACCCCTTACACTACACACAGAAAAGCAAGATTTGGACTAAAATCTGTGCTCCTCTGTCCATCGAATTCTCCAGGCAGAAATATTAAGAGCTGGTAGCCATTCCCTTCTCCAAGAGATCTTCCCTACCCAGGATCAAACCCAGGTCTCCTGCACTGCAGGCAGATTCTTTACAGTCTGAGCCACCAGAGAAGCCCATTCATTTTAATGAAACACTCATGTTTCAAATTCTCTCCACTTATCTAACTGAAGTTCTTATAATTTTTGTTATTTTACATGTAGCCATCAGTTTTTAACTGAAGTATAGCTGACTTACAATGTTGTGTTAACTTCTGCTCTATAGCAGTGACTCAGTTATACATCTATTTTTTAATATTCTTTTCCATTATGGTTTATCATAGTATATTGAATATAGTTCTTTATGCTATACAGTAGGACCTTTGTTGCTTATTTATAAAAGCTTACATCTGCTAACCCCAGCCTTCTACTCCATCCCTCCTGCTTGACAACACACATCTGTCCTCTATGTGTCTGTTTCTGTTTCATAGATAAGTTCATTTGTATCGTATTTTATACTCTTCTTATAAGTGATATCATACGATATTTGTTTTTCTCTTTCTGATTTACTTCACTTAGTATGACAATTTGAAGTTGCAACCACATTGCTACAAATGTAGCCATGATTTTTAAATGATTCAAAGTGCTACTGTGGGAAAGGATCCAATATTCTCTGTATACACCATCTTTTGGAGATCTTATGCAAAAGCTAGCATGGCAACTAAAAATAATAATAGGAGGAAATAACATTTATTATATGCTTGCTACCTGCCAGGCACTGTTCTAAGGAGTTTCCACACAGTAACTTATGAAGCTTCCCCAATGGATGAGGTAGTGTTGTTACAGTTTCTGTTCTGCAGGGAAGGAGTCCACAGGGAAGGAGGAAGACCAGTAAAAGTGGCGGCACCACAGTCAACCCTAGGAGGTGCAGCACTGAGGCCCAGGCCGAGCGACCTCAGATGACCCCACTGAACCAGCACACCACCCTCAACCCTGGCGCAGATCAAAGCAGGATTCCCGTATCTACACCTCGGGGCCCCTTCCTACCACCCTAGGTCTCCACTAAGAAACCTCAAACATTCACTGTTACTCAGACTAGGAGTCATGCATTCTTTATCTTAGTTTCCCTAGCCTTGCCCCTAAATCAGCAACAGACAATTGACCAGTCTACAAAGTGTCTTGTCTTGCTCTTCCTGGTTTTTTTAAAAAAAAAAAAAAGCTAGGAAGAATGCAAAGGCAAGGATCCAAATTCTTGCTCAGGTACTGAGCAAGATGCTCCCATGCCTCCCGGCATTAACACTGGCCCATGCCTTTTGCCTGTCTCCAGCCACATCTCTCAGACTTGTCCCGGGGAAGATCTGGTCAGCTGTGAGGAGAGCCTGGCAGCCCTAGCTGTGACACACCTGCCTGTCCCCATGCTTGGTTTGAAGGCACGTGCAAGGATTGTTACTGGCTCCTTTGTGCTGACTCACAGCGGGAGGAAAAAGAGCCAGGAAAAAAAATTAGAGACCCAAGAGACCAACAAAATTACGACTAGAGACTCTAATGAGCTCAGTAAAATAAACCAAAGTTCAACTCTTAAAGCTTGGGAAAAAATGAAATTCATAATGACATTATACACCAAGTCTTCAGCCCTGGGTTATGCTGCCCTGTATTACACAGGAAATTTACAGATAACCACTGGTATTTGTAATCCCTTAAGTTTATGTCTACATTAGTTTGCCAAGTTGATTTTAAATAATGAAAGCCATCTTTGAAAGGTCCGTTTAGATTTTTGCAGATAATCCACATCTGCTTCTAATCAAACAGAGATGATTAGCAAATTAAACTCTTAATTAGTATTTTGCATAATTCAGGCAAACTATGCTTCTTAGGTTTAAGAAGGTGAAACAGGGTGAGTTTTCAGTTAGATATTCCTTTAAACCTTTATTAATTATCGAATTTTACCACATAAACAGTAAAAATAAAGAAACACAAATCAAGACTTCCCTAGTGGGACAGTGGATAGGAATCTTCTCACCTTGTAAGGGACACAGGCTCCGTGCCTGATCCAAGAGGATTCCCACACAGTGGAGCAACTAAGCCTGTGTACCACAATCCCTGAAGCCTACACCCCCTGCAGCCTGTGCTCCACAACAGGAGACGTCACCACGATGAGAAGCCCGTGCAAAACTAGAGAGGAACCTCCACCTGCCGCAACTAGAGAGAGCCTGCATGAATCAACGAAGACCCAGTGCAATCAAAAGATAAATAAATAAATAATTAAATTTAAAAAAAATTTTAAGAATCTTTTTCAAAAAGAAATATAAATTAAGTTCAGCTTAGTTTGCTAAAACCTAGCACTTCACATCTGGGCTAATTCTATCATTTAGGGAGAATTTAACACAAGACTCAGAAAAGAAGAAAAAATAAGTATTTTATTTCAGTTTTCTCTATCAGCACCCCCAGAGGTCAACTTTACTTGAACTAGGTCCAAATAGAATTATTTTAAGAAAAAGGAAGGAGGAGAGAGGGAAGGAGGGGGTTTCCTTCCTTTCAATTTAGCCATTCAGTACTAGAGAAGCCAAAGTCAATTTCACTAGGCATTCAATCACAGTTTTTTAAAGAAAAGCACTCGAAGTCAGTTTTCTTTGTTAGATGAAGAGAAGCTAGCAGACCATACAGTAGCAAAGCTGCCATCACAACACATCCAACTAGCCTACAGCAACTATGTTCTCTAACACAAAGAGTTACGTGAGCTTTTAAAAAAATTATTTCCTCTTTTAACTGACCCAAAATACCCCAGTAGTTAACAAAAATAAGCCACCTGAATTTGATCAACAATAGTCACGTAATAAATCACAAGCATGAACAGATGTGGAGGAAGCATGTGTCGTATCTGACACACTGACTCTAACTTTGGAGGAAAATGTGGTCTTGGAGACAGCCCTGTGTGCTAGAATTAATCCTCTCGCAACAAAAAAGGGTCTGGGAAATTCCAAAGTAGACTTTTCTCATGACTATAGATAACAACCTACTAAAAACTTCAAATAGATCGTATCTTTATCCTGCCATAAATTCTACCCAAACCGCAGCTCTTCTTTCATGTGTGTGTATACACATGCCTGTGTGTCGGAGATGGTGGTAAATAAAAAGAGGAAAGAAATCATGCCAAGGAGAGATACTAAAATGAGTTCTAATCCATATTAAAGAGTACACAGCAAACTACACAAAAAACGAAGACATGGTATAAAACAAACAAGAGGTTATCCTTTCCAAATCCAAATTCCAATCCATCTGTACAGATGCTGTGCATCTCTGAACACCCTGGATCTAGAAAACCCAAACAATAGCTCTGATATACACTAATCAACCAGACAGTACGAAAAATTGTTTCTTTACAGACTTATTCAAATGGCAATATTTTGAATATAATTTACAGTGCTCTGCATCTAGAGGCCCTCAGAAAATATTAGTTATATTAGTTATATATTAGTTAAATATTTCCTTGGAGAAGGAAATGGCAACCCACTCCAGTATTCTTGCCTGGAGAATCCCAGGGGTGGCAGAGCCTGGTGGGCTGCTGTCTATGGGGTCGCACAGAGTCAGACACGACTGAAGCGACTTAGCAGCAGTAGCAGCATCTAGAGCCCCTCAGAAAGTATTAGTTGGTTCACTGATTGTAAAAACTAAGTCTCTACTTCAAGGGCTGCTTTTTTAGGCATTTTATGGTAATCTCAATTAGACAGGCTTCCCTCCTGGTGGCTCGGTGTTAAAGAATCCGCCTGCCAATGCAGGAAATTCAAGTTCAATCCCTGGATCAGGAAGATCCGCTGGAGAAGGAAACAGCAACCCACTCCAGTATTCTTGCTTGGAAAATGCCATAGACAGAGGAGACAGCAGGCTACAGTCTATGGGGTAACAAAGAGTCAGACACGACTTAATGACCAAACAACTCAATTAGACATGGAATCAACAGCCTAATTCAGAGCAACTAGAGCTCTGACGTGGCATGACACACATCCAGTTGAAAAAGACTAATTTCTCTCAACCTCTAAAGTATCAACAGGACAACTAAAATGCAAGTGTAAAAAGTTACAACTCTAGATATGTGCCTGACTCTTATGCACTTAATATTTACCAAACCCCTCTGCTACTGCTGCTAAGTCGCTCAGTCGTGTCCGCCTCTGTGCGACCCCATAGACAGGGGCCCACTGTCTCTGGGATTCTCCAGGCAAAAATACTGGAGTGGGTTGCCATTTCCTTCTCCAAACCCCTCTAACCACTTACAATTAAGGCAGAAAGAAGAAACATACAAATATCGCAAAGCAGGGACTTCATTTCCCTATTTGCTTCCCCTTTACACTAAACGGACTGTTGGAAGTTAAAGCACAGTGCTTTGGCTCCCCCAAACGACACTTCCAGGGCACAGTAATCCTGCCCCAGAGAAAAGAAAGCAACGCCACATGAAAGTGGCTTCCTGCAGTGCATCTGCATTAGGAGAAACCTAGGAAGCATTCGATTCAGTTTTGGAACTGTCATCTCTCATCTACCCCACTATCAACCTAATCAAAGAGAAATATATTCAACAAAGACTTTATCTCTAAGTCTCAAAAGGAGAAGGAATTATATCAAGAAGAAAACTGAAGGTGAAACTACTGTACTGAAGTTTGCATCACAGAGGTATTAATGTTCAAGAAAAATGGGAGCTTTTTATAAAAACACCTTAAAGTGAACTGTGATTCCCTGGGGGCTCGGTGGTGAAGAGTCTGCCAGTGCGGGAGAAGCAGGAGAAGCAGGAGACACAGGTCCAATCCCTGGGTAGGGAGGATCCCCTTGAGGAGAAAATGGCAAACCACTCCAGTATTCTTGCCAGGAAAATCCCATGGACAAAGGAGCCTGGCGGGCTGCACTCTGTGGGTTGCAAAAAGTCGAACACAGCCAAGAACACAGCACACACTTATAAAGTGAATTATATACAGGTGACCCTTGAACGACAGGGGTTTGAACTATGTGGTTCCACTTACATGGGGTTTTTTCCCCAATAATTGTGTACTACATTCCACACAATCTACTGTTTGTTAAATCCGAGGATGGGGAGCTACAGCCAAAGTTACACGTGGATTTTGACAGTGCAAAGAAAGAGGAGAGATGTCATCGCCCCTGACCCCCATGTTGTTCAAAGGTCAACTGTAATTATCACAAAAATTAGTTCCACAATTATAACCAACTAAACCTTCAGAAACCAAACATAACAGCTAATGAGATCACTTGCTTAATTTTAAACATTCAATACAACTTCTAAAGTTAAAACTATTACTTAGTTTTGATTTTATGTGTATAAACAAAGTATTTAATAAATGACAAGATAGCTAACCTCTAGTAAATATTTACTATGTACCAATAATTATGCCGCTTACACATATAATTTCATTTGGTTTCACAACAATCGTCCAAGGGCTATGATATTCTAATGAGGCGCTGAAAGGTTAGGCAACTTACCCAGGGACATGAATCCACCGTGAGATTACTCTCTTAGGTCTTCTCACTCACACTCTCTCCCTCAGCAATCTCCTTTTACACCATTTCCAATATTACCATTGCATGGTATTCTGATTATGGATTCTCATGACCTCTTGAACACATTTTGAACTGTCCACAGCCAATCTTGGTGCACCAGCTCTTACAGAAATATTTTCATGACTGAAAGTACTAATACTTCAGTTCAGTTTAGTCGCTCAGTCGTCTCCGACTCTTTGCGACCCCATGAACCACAGCACGCCAGGCCTCCCTGTCCATCACCAACTCCCGGAGTCCACCCAGACCCATGTCCATTGTGTCAGTGATGCCATCCAACCATTTCATCCTCTGTCATCCTCTTCTGCTCCTGCCCTCAATCTTTCCCAGCATCAGGGTCTTTTCAAATGAGTCATCTCTTCACTCAGGTGGCCAAAGTACTGGAGTTTCAGCTTTAGCATCAGTCCCTCTAGTGAACACCCAGGACTGATCTCCTTTAGGATGGACTGGTTGGATCTCCTTGCAGTCCAAGGGACTCTCAAGAGTCTTCTCCAACATCACAGTTCAAAAGCATCAATTCTTCAGTGCTCAGCTTTCTTTATAGCCCAACTCTCACATCCATACATGACCACAGGAAAAACCATAGCCTTGACTAGACGGATTTTTGTTGGCAAAGTAATGTCTCTGCTTTTTAATATGCTGTCTAGGTTGGTCATAACTTTCCTTCTAAGGAGCCAGTGTCTTTTAATTTCATGGCTGCAATCACCATCCACAGTGATTTTGGAGCCCATAAAAATAAAGTCAGCCACTGTTTCCACTGTTTCCCCATCTATTTGCCATGAAGTGATGGGACCGGATGCCATGATCTTAAGTTTTCTGAATGTTGATCTTTAAGCCAACTTTTTCACTCTCCTCTTTCACTTTCATCAAGAGACACTAATACTATCCTTCCCCAAAACGTCCTATTTCCGTACTCCTGACCACCACTGACCTGACACTGTCCCTGCACTCCACCCTACAGAGCCTGGTCCCGTCCTCCCCTCAGAGGCCATCAGTCCTCACACCCCCAGGCTGTAACTGCCAGCCTTGCCCGCTGCTCTCCACTGCCACAGCCTGGCTACAGGTCAGACTTGCAGCAGGCCTTCAGTGGGCCAGTCATTCACCCACAAACTCTTCTCTTTATTAATGAAGAAACTGGCAATATCCTAACAGAACCCCAGCAGAAGTCTCAACAGGCTATTACTTGGTAACCCCTTTTCTTCTTAACTTTTAATTTTAAAATAATTACAGACTCACAAGACATTGCAAAGGCAGAGTAGAGAGGCCCCGCAGGCCACTGCCCAGAGCTGAGAGGGTAACAGGCAGGAAAGCCAGGGGTCTCCAAACGGAGGAAATAGCCTGCAAGTATCAGACATTTTATCTCTCTTAAGGGGCAGGAGGAAACAACTAGCATATATTTTTTCCTTCTCTATACAAATTTAAAAGGAGGTTTCTCTTAAAATTCTGTGTTGCCATAATGACACCTGGTTTCACCTGAAGTTAACCAATGCCTTTTTCTTATGGAAATGTTTATCTTAAGCTATGCTAATGTACTACGAATTTACCCCAAACTCTGTCTTCAAGTCAGTTCCACCTTTTGGGCTCAGAACCTACTTGATAAACCAGTATATTATACTCCAATATTGTTCCTCTAATCTATGTAAATGAAACTTTTTGTATGGTGATCTGCCCTTCTTCAAGATTCAAGTAAATCATTTTATGGCCCAAGATAAACCATTTGGAGCCAAGGTTATCCCAAAATACATCTTATGGGTGAGGGGCCTGGTGCCATTCTAAGTTTTGAGACATTCCTTTCTTTCATTAACAGACTACTGGTGACTATATGACATCCAGCTAAAGACTAGCAGAGGGGTACTCTTTCTGCCCCCTTCTGATGCCTATGTCAGAAGCTTTCTCTATCTCCTTTATACTTTAATAAAACTTTGTTACACAAAAGCTCTGAGCGATCAAGCCTCGTCTCTGGCCCCGGATTGAATTCTTCTCCTCCGAGGGCCAAGAATCCCAGCATCTTAATTCAACAACAACCTTTCAGAGCCCACAGTGACCCATCTCGTCAGCTGCAGGCAGCACCTCAGGCAGGACAGGTGACTTCAGCAAACCAAGCACACTGCTCCGCCACGGCGCCACGCCTGTAGATCTGCAGGACAACCGCCACTGACCGGAATCACTTTTACCCCAAGGGTCTCAGTGCTAATTAATCAATCCCATTAAGCCTTTAGTAGACTAATTCTCATGTGTGGCTAACAGGCAGCTTCACTGTAAGATACATGTCAGAATTATGTGGCGATCTAAATGACATTCAGTGAAGAGTGTGTGATATCTAGACCTCCAAAGGGGCAGGGTTTATGCCATGGTTAGGAAAGTGCGACAATGGAGCCCCCCATCTATGTCCCCAGCTGGTAAGCAGAGGAAGAAGCCCCTCAACCCCCACGAGGAGGAGGAGCTGCTCCTGGCGCCAGGGAGGGGGGACCTAGACCTGCACCACCCGGTGCTCAGAACACTGAGCCTCCACAGGAGCAGAGAGAAGAGACCACCCTAACCCCCATCCCCTTCCAAAGCATCGCCCCAGTCTATCTTCAGGGCCTGCAGACTGACAAGCTGAATGAATTTCACAACTCCAAGGTCCAAAGGCAACGTTCTCTCAGTGGTTTATGATGCTTTGACTTCCACAATGGAGCCCCCCATCTGTGTCCCCAGCTGGTAAGCAGAGGAAGAAGCCCCTCAACCCCCACGAGGAGGAGGAGCTGCTCCTGGCGCCAGGGAGGGGGGACCTAGACCTGCACCACCCAGTGCTCAGAACAAAACTCCAGCAGCCACTGAGCCTCCACAGGAGCAGAGAGAAGAGACCACCCTAACCCCCATCCCCTTCCAAAGCATCGCCCCAGTCTATCTTCAGGGCCTGCAGACTGACAAGCTGAATGAATTTCACAACTCCAAGGTCCAAAGGCAACGTTCTCTCAGTGGTTTATGATGCTTTGACTTCCTCTCTGATGCGGTTTATGCCCACTACCATTATCATCATGAATTAAAATACAAATAAATTTTGAAAACATATAATTCTTCTTATGATTAACATTCCTCAAGACTAGTTTGTTGTTTAGTCACTAAGTCATGTCCAACTCTTTACAACCCATGGACTGCAGCCGCCAGGCTCCTCTGTCCCTGGGATTTCCCAGGCAAGAATACAGGAGTGGGTTGCCACTTCCAACTTCAGGACATCTTCCTGATCCAGGGACTGAACCTGAGTCTCCTGCACTGGAAGGCAAACTCTGTACTGTGTGAGCCACCAGGGAAGCCCCTCAAGATGGGCTACGTTAGGTCATAATCATAAGTTTATAATTTCTAGGAATTATTTCTACACTAAAGACCAGAAATCCCTATATGGATAGCACAATCCCAGGGAAAAAGATACCTTCCCTGTCTGTTCCATGAAACCAGCCCTCCAGGGGACAGATAGACCTGAATGTCCTGCCCCGGGCCTCCCCGAGGACCTGAGAGCCGCCCAAGTCCTCCCTGAGGACTGGACAGCCCGACGGGCAGAGTCCTGCACTGCTGCTGGGGGCTCCAGAGAAGCAAGACTGAAGTGCTGCTCTTGGCTGCTTTCTTCACCTGCTATGCTCACAAGTCATGCGTGTCCTCAGTGTCCCAGGCAACACTGAGGGCTAATTTAAGATTATTTTAAAAAAAAAAAAGGAAGACATCCAGATATAACTTTAGTTATGGGAACAATGTACCTGGGATGACAGCTACTTTGGTTTTAGTGAGGTAGAAAATGTATTTTTTTTCAAGTGGGGTAATACCGTAACCATTCAGCAGGTGGGGACAGTGGTAAAGAATCTCCCTGCCAATGTTGCAGACCTGGGTTCAATCCCTGGGTCGGGAAAATCCCTTGGAGAAGGAAACGGCAACCCACTCCAGTGTTCTTGCCTGGGAAATCCTGTGGACAGAGGAGCCTTGGCAGCTACAGTCTGGGGGCGGGGGTGGGGGGCGGAGAGAGTCAGACATGACTAAACAACATGACTAAACAACAATAATGGAACTAGGAATTTTTTAAAAAGGAAAGCAAAGTAATTTAAAAGAAAATGACTGTGACACAGATACCCGATGCGGCCTCGCACGCTGCTGACCCACTCAGGAGTCAGAGGCCATGCCCCGCCAGAAGCGTTGCGCGGCAGCCCCTCAGCAACAGGCGGGGGGCCCTCGGGCACCGCACGGAGGGGCTTCCTCCTCCTCCTGCCTGGGATTCAGGAACAGCGAGCGCACAGACGCCATGAGGAGACATGTGGTGTCTATCTACAAACCATGCTTAGTTCTAGATTCAGGTCATCAGAAACAGGTCTTCATGCTCCACAACAATATAAAAAAGAAACACGAAACAGTCAAGAAGATACGGGCAAGTCCCTGTGCAGAGCTGCCCAGAGCACTGCAGGCGACTCAACCACCCCTCACAGTCACGACTGCCCACACTTCTCCCAACAACCCCTCACCGTCACAGCTGCTCCCACCCCTCACCGTCACAGCTGCTCACACTTCTCCCAACCCACCCCTCACGTCACAGCTGCTCACACTTCTCCCAACCCACCCCTCACCATCACAGCTGCTCACACTTCTCCCAACACACCCCTCACTGTCACAGCTGCTCACACTTCTCCCAACACACCCCTCACCATCACAGCTGCTCACACTTCTCCCAACCCACCCCTCACCGTCACAGCTGCTCACACTTCTCCCAACACACCCCTCACCATCACAGCTGCTCACACTTCTCCCAACACACCCCTCACCATCACAGCTGCTCACACTTCTCCCAACCCACCCCTCACCATCACAGCTGCTCACACTTCTCCCAACACACCCCTCACCGTCACAGCTGCTCACACTTCTCCCAACCCACCCCTCACCATCACAGCTGCTCACACTTCTCCCAACCCACCCCTCACCATCACAGCTGCTCACACTTCTCCCAACACACCCCTCACCGTCACAGCTGCTCACACTTCTCCCAACCCACCCCTCACCATCACAGCTGCTCACACTTCTCCCAACACACCCCTCACCGTCACAGCTGCTCACACTTCTCCCAACCCACCCCTCACCATCACAGCTGCTCACACTTCTCCCAACACACCCCTCACCGTCACAGCTGCTCACACTTCTCCCAACCCACCCCTCACCATCACAGCTGCTCACACTTCTCCCAACACACCCCTCACCGTCACAGCTGCTCACACTTCTCCCAACCCACCCCTCACCATCACAGCTGCTCACACTTCTCCCAACACACCCCTCACCGTCACAGCTGCTCACACTTCTCCCAACCCACCCCTCACCATCACAGCTGCTCACACTTCTCCCAACACACCCCTCACCGTCACAGCTGCTCACACTTCTCCCAACCCACCCCTCACCATCACAGCTGCTCACACTTCTCCCAACACACCCCTCACCGTCACAGCTGCTCACACTTCTCCCAACCCACCCCTCACCATCACAGCTGCTCACACTTCTCCCAACACACCCCTCACCGTCACAGCTGCTCACACTTCTCCCAACCCACCCCTCACCATCACAGCTGCTCACACTTCTCCCAACACACCCCTCACCGTCACAGCTGCTCACACTTCTCCCAACCCACCCCTCACCATCACAGCTGCTCACACTTCTCCCAACACACCCCTCACCGTCACAGCTGCTCACACTTCTCCCAACCCACCCCTCACCATCACAGCTGCTCACACTTCTCCCAACACACCCCTCACCGTCACAGCTGCTCACACTTCTCCCAACCCACCCTTCACCATCACAGCTGCTCACACTTCTCCCAACCCACCCCTCACTGTCACAGCAGCTCACACTTCTCCAACCCACCCCTCACGGTCATGACTGCCCACACTTCTCCCAACACACCCCTCACTGTCACGACTGCTCACACTTCTCCCAACCCACCCCTCACAGTCACGACTGCCTACACTTCTCCCAACACACCACTCACGGTCACAACTGCTCACACTTCTCCCAACCCACCCCTCACAGTCACGGCTGCCCACAGCCCCACAGAGTGTCCAGAATATGAAGATGGGAACACGGCCCCTGTAGTCCAGAACCCCAAGGCTGGACAAAGAATCTATCCTCCTAAAAATCTGAACAACCAGTGGCCTCCATAACTTCTCCTGACTAGTGCAGTTCAGTTACTCCCATCCCAGTGTAAAAATCTGCTCATGGATTGGGTTTACACTGATCTTTGAGTATTACATGAGTCGACTGTTGAACATGAACTAAAACATGCAATGTGAAAAAAGAAATGTTTTTCAAAACATTTCAGAGAACAAAAGCAAAAAGCGTATGGAAAAGTCATGGGCTGGATAAAGAGCCCCTCCCCAGTGATATTTCCCAAGAGGCAGCACACAAATTATACAGGGAAAACCACTTATGGTACATTTATTAATAACACATTGGTTTCTATTTCTGCTCAAAACTGGCAGTTGAAATAAACATCTCAAAAAACTAATGTTACTGCTTTAATTTTCACTTTGGTATAAATCTCCAGCTCATATCTGTGTTTGTATATGTCTTTGATGGGTCATGTCAGCATCTATTCCATTTCACTGCCAGTGAAGGACTAACTGGAAAGAAATCTGCTCACATATTTAGTAACAAGCTTCATGATTTACACATTTCAAAAAACTTAGAGGTCTGACTTTTGGATTCCAATTCTATCAGTCAACTCTGGGGAGGTTACCTAACCTCTCTGAGTTTCAGTTTCCTTGAGGAGCTGTTGTGAGGATTAAATTATATAAAGCATGGAAAGTGTATAGCTCACCACCTGCCACTCAGTAAACACATAACAAACGTCAGCTCTTAGTGACTGACTCTTTCCCTCTGTCTCCTTGTACCACTGGGCAGAACAAACCTCAGTAAGTATCTGTCAATCCAGTCATCTACAAGTAGCCCTTCCCCAGGGAGCAAGGCCCTGTGCAGCTTGTCCACAGCCCTCCAGGTTTTCCAGCGTGTGTGCAGAGGCCTCACTCCTTGGGTCAACTAAGGGAGCCGGGATACATCCAGTCACTGGGCTTCAAATAGAAGAGAGTCTCGTGCCCACAGGCTGCATGGGTCTCAGACCTAGACAGCACGTGCCAACCAGAGAGGACAGGGGAAAAGCCACCCCACTGCCACGTATCAGGGCTGAAGTATGGCAGGAGGAACCTGAGAGCCAGGCAGAGAGCAGATGGGGAGAAGCCCAGAATCTTAAGACCCGTGACATGTCAGTGATGCCTCAAGGGGCAGCGGAGAGAGCGCAGGAGAAGGGACACACACGGTCACAGCCTGGGCTGCCGGGGTAACCCTCATCACTGCAACCACTTCCTGCCTCTCTACTCAGACCTAGCTACTTGGTAACTGGGAGCACAATGGTTCTTTCCGCACTTTCATTAGCCCTTCATACTCCAGTTCCTGTTCTCATTCACAGACCAAGATTAGGTGACCTGACCTATGCTCTATACTAGTCCATGACATGACTTCAACTGAAAAGGATTAAACTTTCAGGGAGCTTGGGGGCAACAGGAAAAGGCTGGGGAGATTATGGAATGAAAACAAAAAACTACCTCTTTAGAAACACCTTCAGAAAACATGAGTAATACTTTACAAGGTAAATGTTTAACTACAGAAAATGTTAGAACACTAAAAATGATATTTAGTAAAATTAATTTAATTCTTTTAGGAGCTTAATATTAACTTATATATATAATATTATAAGACAATTAGGACATAGCTCTATATATGGGAAACTAGTTAATTTACAGTCATACATTTTTTTCAAGGGCAAAGTCACAGGCATGGACTCATCAATAATGAGAGTACAAGGAAGCCTAGATTCCTTGCAAAAGTCACAGGAAATTTTTTTTAAAAGATGACTTTCCTGGGACTTTGCTGGTGGTCCAGCGGTAAAGAATCCACCTGCCAGTGCAGGGGACGCAGTTCAATCCCTTGTCTAAGAAGACCCCACATGCTGCGGAGCAACTAAGCCCGTGCGCCACAACTGCTGAGCCAGTGCTCTGGAGCCCAGGAATCGCAACTACTGAGGCCACATGTTCCAGAACCTGCGCGC